>ML821793.1:133600-181316 GCA_009831015.1 Picea engelmannii | reverse complement strand
CAAATCCCCTTTTGCGGATTGGTCATCGGACAATTATAAAGGGCAGAATAAGAAGTTGGCCCCAACAGTTATTATGGAAGACCCAGAATTAATTAAAGGTGGGTTTACCCACCCAGAGTGAGAGGTCGGCCCTGCCAGTGGTGACCTTTCACACGTGCTAGTTTTGTATATATAGGAGGCTAGCACCTCACTTCTAACACACAAGATCACTTGCTCATTATCTTATGAGGCAAGCTGCAATTACCAGTTGGAGAGAGGAGAAAAAGAGTGGCGCATCTCTTGGAGAGGACTATCTGTATTGGTTTGAGTTATCTCTTGAACATTGTATAAGCTATTTATGATAAGGAAGTTTTTACTGGGTTTTCTTTCCCTAGAGGGTTTCCCAGGATAAATGTTGTGTCTCTTGTGAATGTGTATTTCTCAGTGATCTTGTTCTTATGATGCTCTTATCTATTGAAATGCAAAGAACTATAATAATGCCATAAACATTAACAATATTGTTCCTTAATAGCATCCCTGAAGGATTCCTAGGCGGCTGTGACTGAAAATAATGAGGTTTCCTCTGTTTCATTTTGCTCACAGAAAGTTTCCCACCAATATTTGACATGGGGAACGACTTTGAGGAGCGCAAAAGTAATCTTTTCTCTATTTGAAAAGTTATGGACAGAGAAATACCCTTCTAGTAGATTCAACCACTTGTCTACAACATCTGCGTCTATATGACCTTCAAATATGGGAATATCGAAGTTTATTTGTACCTTGAAGGGGGCGATGCCTCCGTTCGAAGAAGATGCGTCCCCTGTTGGTAGCCGCCGAAGGATTTGCGCAAAACTATCCATCATCTCGTTCCTCTGTTGTGTGAGGGCTTCCTCAATCAATAGTTTGAAAGGATCTCCTATCCCATCATCTTTGTTTTCTCCTGCCATGGGAGGTCGCTTGGGCGTGGGAGAGCTTCTGTCCTCAAGAGAAACACGCTTGAGACCCAACTCTTTGTACTCCGACCTTGTTGGGGACATGCATTAAAATGACAAGGAGCAAACCGCTATGATACCATTGATCCGGATTTTATGAGCATAACGAAATGAATAAAGATTATTAACAGGTGCTTAACACAAAATAACAGAGATACAATAAAACTGGTTTTCTATTCAATAACGAAATAAGCTGAAACTGTAAAATGCAGCGGAAACAAGCTTGCTGAAATGGTGGCGGCTTATCTCTGAGAAGAGATGTGACGATAGCGCGCATTCGCAAGAAGATGGTTACAATGAGGCTCTGAAGGCCTTTTTACAATAAGCAGGAATTTCAAAAACCCTAGACATCCAAAAACCTAACCCTAGGAGATTAAGCGCCAAAAGTCATGTGGGCTCCATTTGGGTAAGTTAGTACATCAACTTCCCGGGGTTGTAACTTTTGCATACGATCTCCGTTTTAGGCGGATGATAGCCCGTTGGAAAGGTATCGTCGAGGAGATTCATTTTAACCACAATATCGAAGGAACTTGCATATTTCAAACTTGTTTTCCCAAAGAACATCATTTAGGGCCTCAAAATGGCCCCGGAAGTTAAAACCTGCTAAAAATAGTAAATTACCAAAATTGCCAGAAAACAGTTTTGAGCTGGTTGGAAAAGGTGGGTGGCCACCGATATCCATCTGGATCACATCTGGGGTTTCTCCCCATAACTGAACTATCCTCTTTATGGTGCTTCCTCGTGTACATCTAAGACATATAAGATAAGCATTCAAAAACATTCATTTTAGAGTAGAAATAACTCCGAGTCTCTGGCGAAGATACTCAAAGGCTTCCCGTGGAAGTGGTTTTGTAAAGATGTTTGTCACTTGTTCTTTTGTGCCCACATACTCAACTTTGATGTTCTTTTCTGCAACCTGTTCCCGTAGAAAGTGATACTTGATTAGAATGTGATTCGTCATGGAGTGCATCATCAGGTTCTTTGAGATATTGATGGAGCTTGTATTATCACAATAGATTGGAATGGGCTCATCATACTCAACCTGTATATATGTCAAAGTTTGTTTCATCCAAAGAACCTCTGTACAACATGTTACTATTGCAATATACTCTGCCTCGGTTGTAGATAGAGATACTGATGATTGTTTCTTTCTTAGCCATGCTACTAAACACTCACCCAAGTAGAATGTTGCTCCATTGGTGCTTCATCGATCATCAATACAACCTGCCCAATCTGCATCTGTGTGGGCAATAAGAGATAGATCATTTCCTTTTGGATACCATAATCCAAAATCTTTTGTTCCTTTGAGATATCTGAAAATTTTCTTCACTGCTAATACATGTCATTCCTTTGGTGTTGCTTGAAATCGTGGCACATGTCCAACTGCCTGCATTACATCTGGTCTGGATGTTGTCACATATAGCAGGCTACCAATCATTGACCTGTATTGCCTCTGATCTATAGACTTTGAATCATCATATTTGCTTAACTTGCAATTGGTGTGCATGGGAGTGATAACTGGTTTGCAATCTTCCATTCCGAACCTCTTTAGCATTTCTTTGATATAATTGGTTTGAGAAATAAAAATTCCTTGGTTGCTTTGACGTATCTGAAGTCCTAGAAAGAAGGATAGTTCTCCAAGTAATGACATTTCAAATTCATTCTGCATATCCTTTGCAAATTTCTATCTTAACCTGTCATCATCACTACCAAAAATAATATCATCAACATAAACTTCAATTAATAAAATATTACCTTGACTTACCTTGATGTAGAGGTTGTTGTCTGCACTTCCTTTTATGAGCCCTACATGTTGTAGATAGTTATCCAGTCTAGAGTACCATGCTCTAGGAGCCTGTTTTAGACCATACAAGGGCTTCTTTAATTTCCACACATAGCCTGCATTCTCTGACAACTGAAATCCTTCTGGTTGTTCAATGTAGACTTCTTCTTCAAGTTCCCCATTTAGAAAAGCTAATTTTACATCCATCAGATACACTTTAATATTTTTGGAGCATGCATAAGCTAAAAGCAATCGAATTGATTCCATTCTGGCAACTGGGGCTAATGTCTCTTCAAAGTCGATTCCTTCAACCTATGCATATCCTTTACATACCAATCTAGTTTTGTTCCTTGTAACCTGTCCATCTTCGTTCAATTTATTCTTGTATACCCACTTTGTGTCGATCACATTCTTATCCTTTGGTCTTGGAACCAATTCCCAAGTGTCATTTTTCTCTATTTGATCCAATTATTCATCCATGGCCTTGTTCCAAAATTCATCATTGTTGGCCTCTTCAAAATAGGTTGGTTCAATCGTAGATGTGAGTGCTAGGTGTGTTTGTTTTGGTGAACAGATTCTTCTTCTAGTCTCAACTCCTACGCCTTTGTTTTCGATAATCTGATCTAAAGGATGATTCTTCTGTACTCATCTGCTAGGTGTCTTTGGAGGCACTTGTTGAACTTGTTCTTCTGCTTCTATCGGATTCTATTCATCTTCCTCTTCTACTTCTTTTTCATCTTCTGCTTCTTCTTCGAAAAGTTGTTCCATTCATTCATTTTCTTCCTTTGATTATGGTCTGTTTGTTTCATCAATTGTTACATTGATGCTTTCTACAACTTTGTTCAATCTCATATTGTAACACTTGTATGCTTTCCTTGTACTTGAGTAACCAACAAGTACTCATTTGTCCACACGAGAGTCAAATTTTCCCAGTTTGCCATCTTCTCTTTTGATGTAGCATTTGCTTCCAAAAACTCTGAAGTGCTTCACATTTGTTGGTCTTCCTTTCCATAGCTCGTATGAATTTTTGTCAGTGTTGTTTCTAAGCATTACTCTGTTTTGAATGTGAACTGTTGTATGCACTGCCCGCGTCCAAAATATATTTGTCAATTTGGAATCCATTAGCATTGTTCGAGCCATTTCTTGTACTATCTTGTTTTTTCTTTCAACAACTCCATTTTGTTGAGGTGTCCTGACAACGAGGGCCTTTTTATTCCATGACTATTGCAGTAGTCCATAAATTCTTTGAAGTGAACTCTTCTCCATTATTAGATCTCAAGCATTTGATTTTTGAATCCATTTCATTTTCAACCATTTCCTTGTAGATCTTGAAGTTTTCAAAAGCTTCTAACTTATTCTTGAGAAATCAAACTACAGTCATTCTTGTATAATAATCAACTAATAACATAAAGTATTTCTCACCTTCTAAACCCTTTGTTGTAGTTGGTCCAACTAGATCAATATGCACAATTTCCAGTGGTCTTGTCGTTGAATATTCTTTGATTTGAACCTGGTCTTTCTTTGCTTTCCTTGTTGACAATGCTTGCATAAAGTGTTGGTTGGTTTCGTGATCTGGGGCATTTCTCTGACTGCTTCTCTTTTGCTGACTTTGACAAGGTTATCAAAATGTATGTAACCATTCTTCTGTGCCATAACCAACTTTCATCTTCCTTTCCTAGACAACACTTTTCATTTTCAATTTCACTTAATACATATATGTTGCTTGAAGTTCTCGTAGCTGTAGCAATCAATTTTTCTTAACCTTTTTTTCTTATCTCGCACTTTTGTAAATCGAAAGTAAATTTATGACCTTTGTCACACATTTGACTCACACTTAGAAGATTATGTTTCATATCTTCTACTAGTAGAACATTTTCTGCATTGGTATTCTTGTTCCTAATTATGACTGTGCCTTTTCCAATGATTTTAGCTGAATCATCATTTTCGAAGGAGATTGATCCATCTCTTTCCTTTCGTAATGTAAGAAACCTGTCTCTATCACCTGTCACGTGTTTTGAACAACCATTGCCAACATACCAACCATGTTTCTTCTACTTAGCTTGCAGAACGAGTGTGCATTCTTCATTGCTATATTGATCCTGCTTTCTTATCCATGTCCTTTTTTGAGGTTCATGTATGCGACTGTTGTTATTCTATTGCGGTTTTCTAGGAGGGACTATCATTCTACAATCTTTGGCCATGTGTCCAAAATTGTTACATTTGTAACATTCTACTTCAATTCTCAAAGATGCAAACTTGTTGTAACTTCTTCTTTGTGTTTCACTAGGCCTTATTGGATAACCCATTTGTGTATGACTTTCAAAGTTGTTTGTGTTCCTATTGTTATCTCTACAATTCACAGCTTTATGTCCAAAATTATTACATGCATAACATAAACCAAAAAATATAGTTTGATACCTGGGAGTTGAAGATCTTCTGAAAGGAGGTACTCTTATAAATTTTTCTTTTTCCTGAGGCCTATCTGTCGGTTGTTGATTATGAAATCTGAATCTTCTCGGTGGAGGAGTGTCCCTGTAATCTTCCTTGTAGATATTCCTATCCCCCTTGATTGTTTCTACATATCCTTTTGGATATGTTTCTTACTCTGTTGTTTTGGAGCTTGATCATTTTTCTATCTGATTGTATCCAAGTCCCGACTTGTCATGATGATATTTTTGACTGCTGATAATGTCATCCAAAACTTTTGAGTTGTTGTGTATATTTTTCTTTTGAAGATCCTTTCTTAATGTGACAATCTCTGCTTCCAAATTTCCAAGGATCTTGTCTTTTTCTTCTAGATGTTCTTTGAGTGCTTCTTCAATTCTTCAATTCTTTTATCTTCTTCTATTTGATCCTTCAAATTTGTGATCATTTGTTCTAGTTCTTTAGTGTCTTCTTTCTTGTCTAGTTCTGCTTGTAGTTTCTTTTTTTTCTTCTTTTCTCTTCTGATAACTTCTATGGCACACATTAATTCCTCTTGGTAGTCAACTCCTGCCTCTTCAATTTCTTCTTCGATTTCTTCATATTCTTCTTCGGCTTCTTCATATTCTTCTTCAGAGTCTTCTTTATCAGAGTCTTCTACTTCCATGAATATAACTCTTTCTATCTCACTGTCACTGACTTCATCTTCATCTGATGATGAGATGTCTTCTTTGGTGCATAATCTTTTTTTGACAACTTTCTTTGTGGTTCTTTTGCCTTTATATGCTTGTTTGCCTTTTGAGTAACCTTCATCATTTCTCTTTTTCTTATAAGGACATTTATTAGCAAAATGACTAATACCATCACAATTAAAACAAATTAAAGGAAGCTCACCTTTATACCTACCGTCAGTTCCCTTGTTCAGTCTTTTGACAAAGTTGGCCACTTCTTCATCATCTTTTGAGACGTCACTGCTGCTGCTATGTTCTTCTTTTTGCCTTCCCTTTTGCTTTGAATTTTTGGATGCTTTGAAGGCTGCTTCTTTTATATCTGGATTTTCCTGTTCAGTTCTCATTTCATATGTTGTGAAGATTCCATATAATTCGTCCATGCTTATTGAGTTTAGATATGATCTTTCTTCTAGTGCTGATATCTTAGGGTCAAATCTCATAGGAAGAGATCTTAGTACTTTTTGAACAATTACCGATTCTTTGATTTCTTCTCCCAATCCTATGATTGCATTTACTATTTCATCAACTCGTAAAAAGTAAGCTGCAATATTCTCATCTTCCTTCATCTTAAGTTGTTAGAACTGGCCTCTATAAGTTTGAAGCTTTGCTTCTTTGACTTTTTAATCTTCTTCATAAATATTTTGAAGTTTGTCCCAAATCTCTTTAGCGGATTTACAATGTGCAACTTTGGTGAATACCGTTTCACTAAGACCATTCATAAGTGCATTTTTGGCTTTGGAATTATTCTGACCGAGTTTCACTGCTTTGTCATTTGTTGGCGGAACTGTTGGTGTTGTGTATCCATCTACAATTGATTGCCAAATTTCAAATCCTTGTGCCTGTATATATGTTTTCATCCTTATGCTCCAAAATGAATACTTATGTCCATTGAACTGTGGTATTCCATTTTTATACAAGTAGTTGCTCTCCATGATCTACCTTTCAGTGGTTAAACTGATTTTTGAAGCAACTTGCTCTGATACCAATTGTTGGATTACTGAGANGGTGAATCAATAATAGAGCAATTTAATCATTTTTAACCATATAATCCAAGTGTTATATCAATGTAGCATTATCATCCAATAACTGTAGAGTAAATAAGCAATGAACAAATGAACAATCATACACATACACAATACACCAGTGTGTTACGTGGGAACCCAAAGCCGGAGAAAACCACGAAACACTTTTTCTTATATGTCTTGAAGAATTACATTCATTGGAAGCACCAACTTCTTTTCTTTTCCAGCTGCAGCTGGAAGGAGGCTCTAACCCCCTTGTTTCTCAGGCTATAACCTGAAGGAAGTTCCAACTCCCCTATTCTTTGGCTACAACCAAAAGGAGGCTACAACCCCCAATGTTCTCCGGCTACAACTGGAAGGTGGCTACAACCACTTGTCCTTGCCCCGTCCAATCGCCCTGAAGTAGAAGTAGAATTATGGAACCACTGTCACACTATCACTGTGAGATATACTGCTATAAACCTGTACCAATAAACCTGAAACATGCATCAACCATGAATCAACCTGTACCTCAACCTGTAATCAACATGTGCCATAAACAAGTGCATCAATCATGCACCAACATGTACCAAACAACTTGTAATCAACCTGTACCATAAACAAATGCATCCAACCATGTACCAATCATGTATCGACTACTCATCAACTATGAATCATCAATATGTACCAACATCATCAACTATACACCTCATGTATGTGCCAACTCATCAACTACTTGTCTCAACCATGTATCCAACATGTATCCTAACCAAAAGCCCTCATCAATTTCATCATCCAAATATGATTTGTAACTCTGTAATATACCTGGTGTATATGATCACATACCTGCAAACCTTCCTTAACTTTCTCACAACAAGAGACTAACATTTTCATCAACCTTTTCTTTAGTCTCACATGAGTAGTTTGGGATTAGTCAACAACCCTAACTTGAAATAATCATAACTATGTACCTGTAATGAATAAAGATTTGAAAGTAGTACACAATGTTCTTCAGTTTGTTTTATAAAATTCCTCTAGGTGTCACTACTTGGAACCTCTCAGAAAATGAGTTATAGCAAAAATGGCATACCTTGCTGAATTTTGGCTTATTCTAGAGAGAGAACTTGTAGAGTGTGCCCCGCACAAAATATTTACTAAATGGATCTGAAAATGTTACACAACATACTACAGAATGTACTCTAACTAAAACATTTCTTCTTACTAAATTTGGATCTGTTATGAAGAAGTTATGATTTTTTTACCCGAAACACTTGTTTTAGACTAGTTTCAGGACTAGCCACAAACCCTATTTTCCACAGAGTGTAACTCCAAAAATACAACGACCCACAAGCTGAATTTTTTACCACAGATACTTGGATATGTTTCCTCAATTTCCTATCAATTTCATGGTCTAAATCATTCTAGAAAAAAAGTTATTGCAAAAATGGTGAGATGACCTGTAAATAACATACCTTAGAAAGAATCATCAAAAGAATTTATCCTCCCTTGAATCCCAACCTTCTTTTCTTCACCTTCCCTATGAAATTCGGCTTAGATATCCTTTGGGTACCTCAACACCTATAGATATTCAATATGCTCAAGTGTGATGTAAAATGAGAGAATCTTGCCTCTTATTTATACTCTCCATCTTCTAGGTCACTTAACCCATTTATAGGTCACTTAACCTATTTTCCTCATTTTTAGGGTTAACCACTTTCCATAATTAGAAAAGTTATCCATTACTTTATCATTTAAATATTCCTCCTTGACTTTTCCACCTCACTTTATCATTTAAATAATCTTCTTTGATTTTGTCACTTCACTTTATTATTTAAATAATCCTTCTTGACTTTGTCACTTTACTTTATCATTTAAATAATAATTTTTTCTTTGCAAGCTCTTTGACTTCTTTGACCTTTTGGGGCTTCAAGCCAACATATGAGGGTCCTCCAACTTCATAAGGCCATAACTCTCAAGCCGTGAGGAGTTATGTAACATTCCACATACCACCAGAAATGGCATGACATGTACTATCCATATAAAATAGTATTACCTTCAAATATATTAAAACTCATACAATTATACACGAAACAACCTTGGGTCCATTACCCAAACCTTTGTTATACATGAATTCACTACTGGAATTTCTTCAAGGGTTAACATCAATGACAACCAACCTTAATCAACAGTTAGGCCCTTTTTGGGCAACATTGGCCTCCTAGAGAAAAACATTAGGCCTCCTTGGGCCTCAAGAACCTACCACACATGCCACTTGGCACACAATTGCCTCCAAAACACCCCAAAACATTGGATGACATCATGGGTGACCTGGGTGATGTCATGGGCCTTCCAAGGCCTACATCATGGTGGAAAGGGCACAACCCCCCTGGGTCCAGGCCTGCAAATTTTTCCTTGGTGAAATGTCCTCCTCTCTCTTTGGTGCAATCCTTTGATTTGTCTCTACCCCCTACTAGGGTATCAACATCCATCTGGTGGGATTTTAGCCCCATGGAGGTCTGAACTAATCATCTCCCCATGTGTACCTGTCCATTGGGTGTGGCCCTGTAACATCAACATATATGCCCTCCATGGGCTCATAAGTCACAAGGATCATAGCAATGTCAATCACATCTAATCATCAAGTTATTAAACATGTGCATGAAACCTCTTTTACCCGGACAAGTGCTCAAAGACATTATGCTAATCTGCAAGCCAAGTTTGGAGGGGACGTTGGGACGTCCTATTGGGATAATGCTCATTGGATGTAGGATTCTCTCTGGATAAGTCAAATCCAAGCCATGTGAGTGGATAAGGTGACAAGGGATGCTTGTGCAATGGGTGCAGTGATAGCAGGGAAATGTATGGCTTACTTGTGGGTGCCTCTGAAGAGGGTGAGTTGCACCTTGTCATGGATGCAAATGTTTCCAAGCCCATTCATTCCTTTTATCTTTTATTCTTATTGATTTTTCTTTCAAGAGGCTAGTTAGGGGACACTGCCCTGATGTGGTGACCAGTGGTGGCAACGTTACCCGCAAGCATTTCACGGAAATGAGAAGACTGGCTCGTGATGAGACCCCCTTTCTCTTGTCTATGCCACCAAGAGCCACTAGTGTGGTGACCAACTGTCGATAGTGTCATACAGATACATGCCCATGGACCCAATAGGTTGGCTCATGATGAGGCCCCCTATACTCCAACTAGGTCTTGATTTATGTTTTTTTATGGGTCCCTCTGTTTCTTGCTGAGAAGATTTTTATTGCTTTCTCGAGGATCCCTAGGTGAAGCATCTAAAGGTTTTATTCTTTTGGATTTTATCTTTTTCCAATTACTTTTACCCTCTGGGCCTTTAGCCCCTTCTTCCCACAAGGTAAGGTACAACCCTTAGATATTTGTCCAACCCAATGCCCATACCAGTGTAATGGGATGGATGAGTGGGAGAAAGATGAAAAGTGGTAAGTATGGTGGGAACGGACGATGGCCTTTCATAAATCCCCCCAGTGGCAACTCAAATCCTATGGGTACCAGCTTACTAGGGCATCCTATCATTCCCCCCAGGTGTGGTCAAGTGGAAAAACATAAGGTCCAAACACACATTAGAAGCAAAATAATTAAATGCACATATTCAAAGGTTTTGAGGATCAGAGTGACACATACCATGATACCCGGACTCATTACCTCATGGGGCAAGATCCATTTTTGCTGCAGGATTAGGTCGATGTGATGGATGTTGTTGTTGTTGACAAAGTGGAGGCATTGAAGAATGAAAGGATGGGCCCTCCAGGGCCATGCTCAAGTCGACCTAGCTCTCGGTACTCCATGTCTAGGACCTATGGGCCTCGAGACATAATCTCCTTAGTTATCCCTAGGCTAGGGGATAACATCTGGCTCCAACTCGGGGACATGTGCTCACTGTAGATCACATGAGAACCTCAACATCTCTGGCATAACCTGTGACCTGCATGATCTCAACATAAGACTGTTAGCAACCATTTAGGGTGGTGATATCACCCCCGACCCATATATATATATATATATATATATATATATATATATATAATACAAAAATGAAAACAAGCATATGTTCAAATGGAAATACAAACTAATATAGCATGAAATGCAGATGATATATACAATGTATGCAAATTCCTACCTACTTACCTCTACTTACTTGTTGGTTGAAAGCTAGGTGTAATCAAACAACCAATGAAACCACCCTAGCAATGTCTCACAATACCTGCCTCTGTGCTTCATCATAAACCAAAACAGTAATAAGTTAAGCACAAAAATAACATGAGTTAGAGAATGTAATATATCATTGGAAATCATAAAGTCTAGCTCATGGAGGCGGGAGAGAGGGACAAAAACATGCCAAGTCATACTCTCGGGAGAGTTCTTAATCCATCTCAGAAAGGGATTGTGAAAATTCATGGGTCCAATAGACTGACTCGAAGAGTCTGAATGCTGGCTATATTGAACATGTTCACAAATTGAGTCCTGGGAAGGGATTAGAAAGAACCGAAAGGATAACTGACAACTTCTTAAGGGGAAGCTAGAAGACTGTGATAATAAACTTCTTCTCGATGTACTCAATCTTCCCCTAAAATCCAAATAGAGTTTTTGTCCTACAAAAGACTTGGGACAAGGGATATGTTTCCAAACCATACCTTTAGTGACATAGCGAGGTAAAGTAATCAAAGGGAGGTGGAAAGTCTTATCACAAATATCCTGCTTCAGGCAAGTAACTTCCTCACTCTCTGTGCAAAACGATGGTTGAAAATTTTCTTCATAGAATAAATCCAAATGCTCAGAGGAGTACTCATAAAAATCCTCAAGGTATGACTGAAAATCATCAGGAGAATATGGGACTAGGTCAACCCTAGGTGTTTGGAAAGTATCGGTAATTGTATCATCTCCTTGTTGCCACTGGTCAAAATCAAGAGTAACTTGTTGTGATAATTGTAAAGGAAATACTTGGAAATGATTATCAATATCGTAAATGGGGTCCATATCGTAACCAACTACATCCCACTTATGTCTCCCAACATGTATGAACTCATCAATATTATTAACCATGTCACTGTCTGTATCATAACATGAAGGATTCAAGGCATTTAAGGGCTCATCCAGCTCCTATTCACTTTCCAAATCATAAAGTAAAGAATTATCAAAATTTTGGAAAGGAAGATAACTTACTGTGTTTGTTTCTTCTTGTGCAAGAGCTTTGAGAACTTGGGTGTCTTTATTGAATGAAATAGCATGCATCATTGTTTCATCCTAATGACTTTCCCTTACATCTTCAACTATACAACACGGAGGATCTACCCTGCCCAAGGATTCCATTTCTCTTTCACTCCCTGAATGATAGAATAAGGTATTATCAAAATACTGAAAAGGAAAGTGGCTAACCTTATCCTCTTCTTCTTGTGCAGGAAGAATGGAACTCTGGATGGATTCATCAGAGGGATGAGGACACATCAACACTCCATCATCTTGTTGGACATTTTCAGGTTCTTTCTCTTCAACCACGTCTTCATCCTTATTGGAAGAAGAATGAAAAATCCCATGTTCCTCCTCATGGGATTGGGAAAGTTCGTTAGGACCCCTTTCCTCAACCTCTTGTTGACTGATGTCTTGTTTTAAATCTTTCGGAGTTTCTTCAACAGATGTTTCGAGGGAGGGTGCTGCTTTGGGCTCACAAATCTTGACTTCTGGAACAAAGATATGTTCTTCTTTGGATGAGGGGAATTTGGCTTCTACTTGTGTGGCTATGTCAAAAGCTTCTTGGACTGTCCTTGGCTTCATTATTTTGAGGAAATATTTCAATTGTCCAGAGAACGCCTTGGTGTAGAGAAAGGTGAGGAAACTACTTGAAGGATGATGGCTCAGAGGGATTTGTTGTACTATCCTCTCAAATTTATCATGGAATTCTCGGACAGTTTCATTCTCAGCCTTTGTGAGGTCATTAAGTCTCATTAGAAATATGTTGGGATTTACCTTAACGCTCCATCTGTTGAGGAATACTTCCTCCAATCTATCCATAGATGTGATACTAGCATTGGGGATTTTTTATACCATATTTGGGCTTTATCATGAGGAGTGGCAGAAAAAAGCTTCATTACTAGGTCTTTAGCATAATCACTAATAGGATGGAGTTGAAAGAAGGCCCAAAAGTTATTCATATGGTCTTCAGCTTTTTCTTCATCACTACTCGTGAATTTCGGGAGCCATTTTTCAAATCTGGGTGGTATTTGTCTAGGGTATCCCGGTATTTTACTCATGTCTAGGGGTTTGAAATTCCCTGGGTCCCATTGAGAAGTCATTTTTGGCTTCGTCATTAGTGGAGTTGCCAGATAATTTTCTTGAAATTATTAAAGTAATGAGGGAATCATCCTCGGTGGAGTCGCTAGGTAAGCTAGTAAGAAAAGTTCTTTGGATAAAGGCTCATTGAAAAAAGTGTCGTTTGAGGAAAATTGACTCAGTGTTCCCCGACAACGGTGCCAAAATGCTATTGCACAATTTGTACTTTGATAGAAGAGAAGGTAAATGGAAAGGAAATTGGCGTAATGAGAGACTATACTATCACTTTCACCTCAATAGGATGTCCCTTTCTATTTAGGGTGGTAGGCCCAGGGGAGACGTCCCCAGTGACCCGGGGGTTTGAGAAGGCAAAGTCAAAGTAGCTAGGTAAATATCCCCTCTCACAAGTCACCACCGATCAGAAATTCCGGTTTTATAACCAATGAAGAGATGATATGTCAAAGTGTACCTGCTCGGAACAAAGCAATAAGAAAACTATATATTTGCGAGTACACTTGCTGGTTAACACTTCATAAAACCATGGAATTTCTTGATAAAAGCAATTTTCTGAATATGATGAAGTAAACATAAGTTTTATAACAACAATCTTTATAGAGCAATACTTCACATAAAATGTCTTGAAAATGGCTTCAAAATGACTGAAAATCATTAATCATTGAAATCATAACACTAGCATTTGATAGAAGCACATTAGACAAGGTATAATTCAGCCTTTTCAACTGCTTTTATGAGATTTTTAATGTTGCATCTAATCGTTGTAGCTTACTTTAGTAACAACAACAATGTTGTTCGTAGGTCAAGCTATTCCAGGGTTAGTAAGTGTTAGTAGGTTGCTCGAGGTAAAATATTTGAGGGTAGGTTTCATCAATCAAACAATTTTAAGGTCTAAATCAATGCCTTTTAGGGATAATGGAGTCACTTGCAGCAAAAAAACTTGAAGGAAATAAATGATAATGTAAGAGCCAAGGACTAAGAAGGATGAAGATTGAGGTGTTGGTAAGCCAAGGCCTCAATCAACTAAGACGGACTAAGAAGGAAAACAACTACTAGGAAGTAGGTAACCCTAGACCTTAGGGGTTTTCTTTCTTCTTTAGCTCAAGATTTAAAAAAATAATGGCTTGATGAAGCAAATGACACTAGAGTGTTGCAATGGCAGGGCTCTAGTACAATGCTTCAAAGGTAGGGTTTCTAGCACAATCTAGTAGGTGAAAAATTGTTAAGACAAGGACAATAACATGTGCTTGTTCTCCTAGGGTTTTAAACTAGAAATTTCATAATCTTGGAATGAATGAAAAGTAAATATAACATAACCATTCAAAGCAAAGAATGATTGCAGAAATTCACTTACATCCACCAAGAATAGTCTAGCAATAAGCCTAGTTGAAGATTTTCCACCAAGAAAAATGCCAAGAAACACCAAATTAAGCCTCCTGCAAGAAGTGCACCTAAAATTTCAGCCAATAAACCCTAAGGAGGGCGCAAATTCCAGTCCTCACAAATGTGAGTGAAATATGATGAAAAATAAGAGGGATTTTCCCCCTATTTATACAATACTAATGACCAAAATTAGGTCAAAAAGGTCGACATGGCGAGTTACAAATAATATCCAGTTTTTTACATTAAATGTTATAATAAACCCTAAAACATGCTACTAACATGAATTCATGCCCTTTTAGGGTGACGTTAGGCCCTTTTTGGACAATGTTGGCCTCCTGGAGCAAAACGTTAGGCCTCCTTGGGCCTCAGGAACTTGCCACACGTGGCACTTGGCACACAACTGCCTCCAAAACATCCCAAAATGTTGGATTACGTCATGGGTGACTTGGATGATGTCATGGGCCTTCCAAGGCCTACATCATGGTGGAAAGGGCACAATCCTGACGGGTCCAGGCCTACCAAGCTGTCCCTGGTGAAATTTCCTCCTCTCTCTCTTGTGAAATCCTTTGATCTGTCTTTGCCCCCTGCTGAGGTCTCAACATCCATTTGGTGGGATTTTAGCCCCATGGAGGTATGAACTAATCATCTCCCCATGTGTACCTGTCCATCCGGTGTGGCCCTGCAACATTAAAAGATATTCCCTCCATGGGCTCATAAGTCACAGGGATCATAGCAATGCCAATCACATATAATCATCAAGTTATTAAACATGTGCATGAAACCCCTTTTACTCGGACAAGTGCTCAAAGACATTATGCTAATCTGCAAGCCAAGTTTGGAGGGGACGCTAGGATGTCCTATTGGGATAATTCTCATTGGATGTAGGATGTTCTGAGGAGAAGTAAAATCCAAGACATGTGAGTGGATGAGGTGGCAAGGGATGTCTGGGCAATGGGTGCAGTGATAGAAGGGAAATGTATGGCTTACCTATGGGTGCCTCTGAAGAGGGTGAGCTACACCTTGTCATGGATGCAAATGTTTCCAAGCCCATTCATGCCTTTTATCTTTTATTCTTATTGCTTTTTCTTTCAAGAGGCTAGTTAGGGGACACTGCCCTGGCTTGGTGACCAGTGGTGGCAATGTTACCCACAAGCATTTCACCGAAATCAGAAGGCTGGTTCGTGATGAGACCCTCTTTCTCTTGGCTATGCCGCCAAGAGACATTACCCTGGCGCGGTGACCAGTTGTCGATAGTTTCATACTACTACATGCCCGTGGACCTAATAGGTTGGCTCGTGGTGAGACCCCCTATCCTCCAACTAGGTCTTGATTTTTTACTTTTTCTGGGTCCCTCTGTTTCTTGCTGAGAAGCTTTTTATTGCTTTCTCGGTGATCCCTGGGTGAAGCATCTCAAGGTTTCATTCGTTTGGATTTTATCTTTTTCCAATTACTTTTACCCTCTGGGCCTTTAGCTCCTTCTTCCCACAAGGTAAGGTACAACCCTTATATATTTGGCCAACCCAATTCTCAGACTAGTGTAATGGGATGGATGAGTGGGAGAAAGATGAAAAGTGGTAAGTATGGTGGGAGCGGATGATGGCCTTTCATGAATCCCCCCAGTGGCAACTCAAATCCTATGGGTACCAGCTTACTAGGACATCTTATCATTCCCCCTAGGTGTGGTCAAGTGGAAACGTATAAGGTCCAAGCACACAATAAAAGCAAAAGAATTAAATGCACATATTCAAAGTTTTTGAGGATCAGAGTGACACATACCATGATACCCAAACTCATTACCTCATGAAGAAAGATCCATTTTTTATGCAGGATTAGGTCGATGTGATGGATGTTGCTGCTGCCGACAAAGTGGAGGCATTGAAGAAGGAAAGGATGGGCCCACCAGGGTCATGATCAATTCGATCTGGCTCTCGGTCCTCCATGTCTAGGACTTGTGGGTCTCAAGAAATAATCTCCTTAGTTATCCCTAGGTTAGGCGATAACAGGTTGAAACTGTGAAACACAGAACTGAAAACAACTTGCTTGAATGGTGGTAGCTATCTCTGAGAAGAGATGTGGCTGCTACACGCATCTGTCTAAGCATAATCATTACAATGAGGCTCCATAGAACTTTTTAACATTACTCATGAATGCGAAAACCCTAGACATCCAAAAACCTAACCCTAGGAGATGAAACACCAAAAGTTATGTGGGCCCCGATGGGTAAGTTGGTACCTCAACTTCTCAGGGTCGTAAATTTTGCATACGGCCTCTGTTTTAGGTGCGTGATAGCTTGTTGGAAAGGTATTTTCGAGAAATACACATAATGTCATCAAACTCTGACTTTGTCTACAATTTGACTGTGGCAGGACAAAAAAAACATTATTTAGGGCCCCAAAATGGCCCTGGAAGTACACAAATATGTATTGACATGAAAACTTCCAAAATAAGCTTATTGGATTAGGTAGGCGGCCACCAATCTCCACCTGGAGGCTGTGTAGGGCTCCAGACAACCCTAAAAGTGTAGAACCAACAATTACATAGAATTACAGAAGAACGTGTTTAACTAACAACTGTCAAGAAGAGTGATATGAAAATAGAAGGCTGACTTGTTATGCTATGCAAGCACCCGCTACTTCATTAAAATAAACTTTACAGGACCTTGCTTCATGTGTTAAAATATGCCAAATAAATTATGTGCTAAGTTTTATGCTTCTTCTTGTAAATGCTTATGTGTGAGAAATTGTTCTTTTAGATGGTTAAATATGTACTTTAAACAAATACATAGCAACACAACTTGCAACAAATAAACCATCAAACTCACAACAAGAACAAGATGATAAAGGAGTTCACCCCCCTCCGGGCTACATCTCCTTGAGCCTCCATCAGTGGACTTGGCTCTCTGGGATTAATTAGTCAAAAGTTCTTTTACAAGCTGCTTCTCAACTCCAATGGAAAAACAGACTGTACCATTGAGATCAGAACACATAAAAACCCCAAAAATGACTAATAGAACTCTGAAAACGGATCATGGCTCATCCGGGCATGACCTCTTCTACATGTGGCCATAAGCTTCCCTGAGCTTATCTTTGGCAAAAACACCTGTAAAAGTCCTCAAAAGCCTCTGAAACCTGTCCCAATGTGTTTAGAGCATATCAATTAGCCAAAAATGATTATTCAATCACAAAAAACAAACATAGGCTCACCAAACCATGTCCTCAATCAATGAGGGCTTCAAGCTCCCTAGAGCTTGCTGAAACTTTAATGGTGAAAAACTTGCAGAAGAAGTCTTCAAATGGCCTTGAAAACAGCACCAGTGGATCCAGCACGTCCAAAAACCCCTATCTGGGCTTTTACGGCACCTCAATCGGCCAAGCGATGAAGAAGTTAGGCCTCCTCCATTTTCCTCCTTCAAGCTTTCTGAAATTGGTTCGCCAAAACGCACCTCTGTGTGCATGAACCCAGAACACGCTCCAAAATGCGCGTTAAAACCTAGCCCCGAGCATAACCGAAAACTGATGCAAACCGTCGAACCGTTAACGGAACTAATACCCCCCACCGTCAAACCGTGGGGCATATGAGCCCATAGGACCACACGCTTTTAAAAATGGGCTCCGTCCCATATCAAATGATGGAATGACACTTGGCGGGAGTTATTGGTTACATAACCATTGAACCGTATATAAAACGCGCCATAACATATATACCCGCGCGCCAACCGTTACAATGTTATATGGTCATATGTGTTTTAATCGAAACCACGGGTCGGGGCTAAGCCTCGGCCCGACCCCCCTTTCCATTCAAACAACACGCGACTTTAAATATATGCGCGTTGACATATGAAACAAGGAACAAAGCCGACATAGTGGTTAGCAGAAGTTTGTGAAGGCATTGCATAGTGGGGAGGTCACCGGTTCGAATCCGGTTGACTCCACAAAATTTTTAATAAACAAACCATTAGCCATTACCGAGGTGCCACGTGGCAGCCCGTGATTGGGCCACGTGGCACCTCACCATTCGCCAAAATCATGCCACGTGTCGCAATATAACTCGCCCAACTGTCAACCAATCACAAACCGCCACGTCAGCAGGTACGACCAAGCCACGTCATCGCCACGTATGCTGCTGACGTCATCTGACACGTAGGATGCTGACGTCATCCTGTGCCACGTGTCACCCTTCCAGTGGTGATACGTGTCACCTCCGAATTGGTCCAACCGTACGCCCAAAAAGCTAAATTTTCCTGACACGTGTCATCACCTGGAGCTTCCACGTGTCCTGTACAGACCTGCCACGTGTCCTGTACGGACTGTACGGACAGGTACAGTCAGCATCAAATTTTTGCCTGTTTGGCTTGACGAACAGATCGCGATATCTTCTCCATACGAAATCCATTTGAGAAAGTAAATATACCGCCGGAATCAGGAAGACGAGACGGACGCAATGGTTCCATTTTCGTCACATTCCGAACACTTTGAAATTTTAGCAAAATTTGACCCCCTGGTCCAGATTTTGATCAAAGAGATAGTTGGAATAGGTGGGTGGCCACCAATATCTACCTGGATCATTCCTCCCCCATTAGGAAGCAATGGTATCCATTGCGTTGAATGCCCCCATCAGGTGAGGAAACTTCTGCTGAATTTGGCCTTGGGTGAGCCACTTACCTTGGTGTAGGATTTTCCCTGCCTTGACAACCCGATAAAGTTAGATCCTCTGTTGGTGAGTGCCCTTGACCTATGTGTCCACTATCTGATTAATGGATGGATGTTCCATGCAGTCAGGGTTGATCTCTGTTGGTTTCAATAATGGTGGAAAATATGGCCGAAGGAGGTTCACATTGATGGCATAATGTGTAGTTCTCGAAAAGACCACGTTTGTTTTCCTTTTTGTATATAATTTCAACATTATGACCTTGCATCTTTGTAACCCATTTTTGTTTCTCTTCTAAAGATAATCGTTTTTGCAAGAAGTACTTCAAACTATCATGACATGTTTTTACCTTGAAGTGTCTTCCTATTAGGCAAGGGTACCATTTCTTAATTACATGAAATATGGCCAACATTTCCTTCTCATAAATGGGTTTGAGTAATTTATTTCCTTTAAGTTGGCAGCTTTAAAAGGTAAGGGGTCTTCTTTCTTGCATTAAAATTGCACCAGTGCCATACCCTGAGGCATCACACTCCATAATAAAGGTTTTTGTGAAGTCAGGCGTGGCTAGGACAATAGTTGTACACATAGCCTGCTCGTGTTTTTCAAAAGCTTTGGTTGCTTATTTAGTTGAAGAAAAATCCTCCTTTTTTAATAATCATGTTAGAGGTGATGCTATTTTACCATAATTCTTGAAAAACTTGCAGTAATACCCAGTCAATCCTAAGAATATTATAAGATTATTCAAGATTTTTGGAATTGACCATTCCATCATAGATTTAATTTTGTGTGTGTTCACTTTGACACCTTCACGAGATACAATATGACCCAAATATTCCACTTCCTAAACCCCAAAGAGAACACCTAGAAGGATTTGCATATAATTGTTACTCTTTTGGTACTTCTAATACCATGTCAACATGTTGTACATGCTCTTCCCAAAAATTTTTGTAGGTCAGTATATAATAAAAAAACATTAACACAAATTTTCTAAGAAGGGTTTGAAAATATAATTCATTGAGCTTTGAAATGTGGAAGGTGCATTAGTAAGTCCAAACGACATCACCAAAAACCCATAGTGACCTTCATGTGTTCTAAAGACTATTTTGGGGATGTCTTCTTGCCTCATTATGATTTGATGATAACCAGAACACATATCCAACCTGGTAAGGATAATTTCTCCTTGCAATTCATCTAATAATTCATTAATGACTGAATAAGAAAAATTATCTTTAATGGTCATTTGTTGAGCTCTCTATAATCTGGACATGTATGCCATGAACATTCCTTTTTGTCAACCATTACCATTGGTGAAGAGAAAGCACTCTGGTTATGTTGAATGATTCTATACTCTAACATTTCTTGAACCATATGCTCAATCTCACTCTTTTGTCCATACAAGTACCTATAAGGTCCGATGTTAGGTGGTACATTTCCTGGTAGCAAATGAATAACATGGTCACGATCTTTAGCAGGTGTAAGACCTTCAATCATCTTTCCAAATTGTTGGGCCAGGGATGGCCAGAGGGAGTAACTCCATGATTGATTGATTTTCATTAACACGAGACATTCATAAATACAATGTGAAGTGACCTTTCGTTTCATCTTCCAAGAGGTTCGAATGACTCTTCCTATTCACCTATGACTCTTCATATTTATCTTAAATAATATTTACAAAGTATCTCAATCCTTAAGAATCATGTATCTAATATTCTCCCCTTAATATGAAGGGGTGTTTGTGAGTCTAAGCATCATTCTGAATTTTTCAAAATTTTCTCTTCCAAGTGCTTTGGTGAAGATGTTCACAATTTGCTCATTTGTGGAACAATGTCTCAAGTGAATAGTCTTGGCCACCACATGATATCGAATCATATGGTACTTTGAGTTGATGTGATTGGTTCGATCATGGAATCTATGATTCTTGGTCGATTGCAGAAGTATTGTTAATTGGGAGAGGAGTAGAATTCACTTGTTTCTCCTGCAAATATTCAAGTATTTTCCCAAGCCACACAATCTCCTTTGTTGCTTCTTTCGCTGCCACATAGTCTACCTTTGTTGTGAAAATTGTTGGAATTGATTGTTTGTGTGATCTCTTGGAGACAGTTGTTCATCCAAGGCTCATGAGATAGCCTAAAGTTGATAACCTGTTTTATTTATCCCCATCAAAGTCTGAATTAGAATATCCAATCAAGTTGAAATCATCTGCCTTAGAATACTTGAGTCCAAAGTAAGTCTTGAGTTCCCTTCAAGTGTTTTAGAACTCTTTTTGCAATAGACCAATGTCTTTCACAAGGTTTTTGCATGAACCTGGAAATAATCCCAACAATGAATGAATTATCTAGTCTAGTGGTGGTAAGGTAGATAAGAGTTTCCACAAGTTATATGTACTTGCTTACATCTTCAAATTCATTCCCTTCTTTTGATGTGAGCTTCAAGTTTTGTTCCATTGGAGTAGAGAGAGGGTTACACTGAGCCATGCCGAACTTGTTCAACAATTATCCAATGTACTTCTTTTGGGAGATGAATATGTACTTGGATGTCCCAAATATGTCATCTCAAATCCTTTCTTCAATTCTTTCTTTATGGATGCAATATAGCTTTCATTATTCCCTGTTATCAATAGATCATCTACATACACTACAAGATATACAACAATTTTGCCAACTTTAATGTCAAATAGTGTTGCATCATCAAGATTAAAGTTCTTGAATTTAAATTTCAAAATATTCTCAGATAGCTTTGCATACCAGGATCACGGTTTGTTTCGGGCCATATAAGGATTTGATGAGTTTGCATACTTTTTGTTCTTGTCCCTTCATAACGAAACCTTCTAGTTGAGACATGACAACATTATATTTCAAGTCTCCATTCAAGAAATAAGTATTCACATCCATTTGATAAACTTTCCATCCATTATTTGCTTCCAAGGAAAATATAATATGAATGGTAGCCCATTTTGCCATGGGGGAAAAGTATCCTCATAATCAATGCCTTTTTTCTATGCAAATTCATTTTCCATGAGCCTCACTTTGTGCTTGTCAAGTCAACCATCTAATTTGTACTTGTTCTTGAAGACCCACTTGCATCCAATTGGTCTGGTTCCAAATGGAGGATCCACCAACTTCCATGTCCCATTCTTGATGAGAGCATCATACTCCTTATGCATGGCTTCTTTCCACTCATCATGAGAAGAAGCTTCTTCAAAGGAAGTTGGTTCGAATTTCATAGATAAATTCAATTCACAATCATATGAAACATTCATATCATCTACATCACCTAAATTTGAATTATCTGCATCACCTCCATCTTGTGTTGTAGAACTTCTAGTTCTTGTCTTTCCAACCCCATTAGGATGAGCACTTTCAAGTATAGTTATGAGCCACTTTGGTTGATCTTTCTAAGATGGTCCAGGTTTATCCATAATTGAGATGGTGCTACATTTCCATCAAGGTTTTGTCATGTCCCCATTTTTGGATTCCCTTATTATGCGGTTAGAGTCACTTCAGGAGGCTTGAGTCAACCAAGTCAGAGGGATGATACTATGTTATCAGTGATCTTGGAGGGTTTGGATGAGTTTTATAGGGCCTAGCTTAGTTTATTTACCATTATTTATCATCAGGATCATTTCCGCACAACTTGTTCTTGGTTTTGTTGCATTCTGTCTATTTTCATAAAACGAGGTTATTAATGGGCATATTTTAATTAATTACACTAAAGGTACTATTTGGAGATTGTTTCTTGGAGAAATACCTTAGTGTAATAACTCGTTGGAACCGGGGAGAAAATATTTACAAGAAGGGATGATGAAAAGTGACTTTCAGTGGCTGGAGAAATCATAAAGGCGAATTAATCACTTTTTGGAGAAAAAAGGTTCATTAAATTGATGAAGTGATTTTATGAGAAAATATTAAAGTTGAATTAAAATTCACTTGAAAGAAAAAAGGTGAAAAAGGGTATACAAGAGTGATAGGGGCTCATATTCTCTCATTATTGAAGATTGTGAATTGGAAATTAGAACCCAGAGAAGTCATGCAACTTCCTTCTTGTTTGGTGGCTTTCTGGATGAAATCATCACCATTGACAAAGTTTGGTGTTGAAAGACACACCCTAGTCCATTGGGAGGACCATACAAGTTCTTCATCAAGCTACAAGATCAGATTATATCAACAAAGAAGTCCAGTATCAACTAGGGCGCATATTTTCCAGTTGCAGCATGAGGTTTTGGGAAGGGTTTATCAGTATTCTAGGTCATTAATCCGAACCAAACCAGAAGATCCAAATTCCTTCCAACCCATTTGAGAGGAGAACATGGCGCTTCTAGTGAGACAAATCTCACACTTTTTCGACGGGTAAATCTCCTATATCGTGCAAGTTTGTCATTTTGCAGTGCATGGGGTCTGGACATCCATCCGGGGTTCCGATTGAGCAACAATGAGCCAATGTTACATCTCAGAGGTTGGGAGAGTTTGCTAGAGAGCATGGTGACCCTTCAGAGACAGATCTCAACCCATTTTGATGTCAGAGTATTTCCACCAGGGCAAACTTTATAGTCATTTCCGACAATTATGCAATGTATTTTTTAGTGCATGTAGCTCATTATTCCGTGCATGTAGTGGATCGACCCAACATATATCAGATCCATATATCTACATTCATTGTTGGTATTTATCACTATTTTGCTTTGTATTCCAACAATATCTCCATATATAAAGATCTAACTAAATATTTTTGCTCGAGTTTCCTGCATTTTATCTTATATTGTCTGTCATTTTGCTTAATAAAATATTTGAGTTGGTTATGGTTCGACATATATTTGCATGCAATGTATTAAACTTTTAAACACAACAAAAATGCATACAAAAACCTTTGAAACTCAATCAGAAACCCCTAGCGTATTATATCTATAGTCGAAACCCCAGATATTAACAGTTTATATCCAAATCCGGGATCCGGAATATTACAGTGGTATCATAGTTGGTTTTCTTGCCAGCCTAAGGTGAAAATTAGTGAGGAGTTATTTCAGATTGTTTCCACTAAATTCCAGCGGTGATAACTTGCACTCATACCTTCAGTTGTAGTAGTAGAGAGAAAAGGTTCAGATCAGATATGGAGGACAGTGTGAGGAATATTCGTAATATGCTTGCACATGGGCGACAACAGTTGAGTCAGGCTATGTCAAGCATTCAGAACAATGCAGGGATCAATGGAGCTAGTGGTTCAAAGAGGAAACAAACAAGACATAAAGGACATGATGAGGAGTTTGAAAATTATATGAGGGAGTATCAGGAGCTTGGTGCGACATTTCACACAGGCATGTCATTCAAGAATTTTTGTACCATCAAACATCCTGAGTGGTATAAACCCCAAGTATCAATGAACTAGAAGGTGAAGGTGCCAAGGAAAAATGGTGATGGTGCAGTGTCCCCATCAATTGATGTTGAGGATTCCACATCATACCTTAGTAGTGATGTTCATGATCACGAGGATGTGTGTGAGGAGGAGTTGGAAGCGAATGAGATACCTTGTGAGGTTAACCTCATTTCTCAAGAGATGAGAAAGAGCCAATTGGTTTTGAGGAGGTTTGTTCACATGGGTCACCTACTAATATGGATCTCATTTCTCAGGAGGTGTTTTTGAGTGATTTTGGGCAGAGTGTTACAAGAAATGTTTGGGCGTACTCTGATGAGGATTCCACAGTTGACCTTAGTAGCAGGAGTCATGAGGTAGCACTTCAACATGATGTGGTGTTTGTTCGTGAGTCATGAGGTAGCACTTCAACATGATGTGGTGTTTGTTCGTGAGTCATGAGGTAGCACTTCAACATGATGTGGTGTTTGTTCGTGTGAGCCACATCATTTGATAGGGAAATCAAAGGTTCAAGAGGACATGATTGTGTCGGCCATGAGACACCTCGTTGACACACATACATTGGTGGTTGATTTTTGTTGGAGGTCCACTATGGTGCAAGACAGCTTGGGAGGAGATATTTCCCTTGTAGATTTCATTACACTCAAGGAGGACATGGTAGTGACTAGATATAACTACCTACACCTTCTTGCAGATAGGGATTATATTCTCGCAATGGGTAGCATGTACCAAGGCATGTTGGAAGGGAAAGAGCATGACGTAGAGAAACTTCGGGAGGAGTTGAGTCAATCGTCTCTTTTATCCATTTCAATAGACAATAGTCATATACATCTGCCTTCTCTCAGGAGGTTGTCAGTGACATTGTCAAATTGATGGAGGAGCCTCATGTGATGGGTGAGCATGAGGGGCATTCAAACTTACAAGTGATTGTAGGGAGATATGACAAATAGATTTTGGAGGACATAGGAGCCACTACCTTTGATGAGCTCCTTGATTGCTCATGATGAGATAGTTGAGCATACACTCATGGATTGTGGATAAAGGTACATTTTAGGTGAGGACACATCCATTTGGGATCCAGGGTTAGTTGAGACCCATGATGAGGACATGTCTATACATTATCTAGGGTCAGTTGATACTCATCAGTTGGTTGATACAGTGGTACATCCAGGATACCAGATGGTATCGAAGGACATAGGATTATGCAGTGGTATACAAGGGCATACAATGATGAGTAGTAGTCTGCAGTGGCATGCAAAGGTGTACAATGGCACACATGGGAATGCATTGGGGTGCAGGGCAGAGGCATACTTGATGGAGCATGGAGTTTCCAGTGGAGAGAATTCCGCTCCGTTGCCACAATGCGTGGATTTTGGAGATCATATCATCAACAGTTGTAGTACCTGTGATGATGGAGAGAGTAGAGTTGACCATTAGTGTGAGGAGACACCTTTGGATGCATATGATGGCATGGGAGTAGCAGGGAGTTCGAGTGACTACTCAGATAGTCCACTAGTGGGCATGGATGAGTTCTTGGTCATACCCTTGGGATTGACCAATGTGTGTGACACTTTCTAGTCAGGCATACAATCGTGGAGGTTTCTACTACCATTCCTTGATGCTATCATCAAGTACAACAGGACAGAGGAGGATTATGTGAGGCAGTTGGGTGAGCCCCGGGCCGTTGTAGATATAACAAAGATTCTCCAGTTGGGGCATTTGGACAATGCATAGATTGATAGAGGCATATTGAGGGACGACATGATCTACTATCGATATGGCCCATATTTAGTCTTTGAGTCCACATTTAGGGAGATGGTCATGAGTGTGACGTATGATACATATTGGGTAGAGAATTTTGAGAATTTGTATGAGTTTGAGGCACCACATGAGACATGGCTATTTTCTAGTGGGGTGTATAAACTCCAATCTTTGCCTGCATACATTATCAAGAGTGAGGATCGCATATTTCTCTGTGCGGGTTGGCAGCAACAGAACAGATTAGTAGGCACATGGTTGATTCCTAGTATTTGGTTTTCATCAGTTGGTGGCATATAGGGTTCAGTAAATTGGTTCAACTGGATTCCAATAATTATCAGTATGGCACAACAAGATTCAGCGAGAATCGGAAGTGGTGGACTTCCAAATTGGCTATGGGATTTGGGGATTCATTTGGTCGATAGTTTGCTTCACTTCTTGATGGACCAGGTTGCGCCAGTGAACGGTCTACTTCATTCTTGGATTGTCATGAGAGGGCTTGTTGGGATTCATTCTATATGGCAAGACAAGTTCTCACTTTTGGTACCTAAGATCGAGTATGGCGGTGATTTACAGACTTTGGTTATGCAGGGACACCTTTAGAGATTTTGTTTCTTGATAACAGGCCCAAGATTTACAAGTATTTTAGCATGGAGTTCCATGGGTGGGGAACCCAGTATGTGTACATTAGGCAGACAATCATGGCCAGAGTAGTGCATTGTCAACATGATGATCTCTCTCAGAGATTAGAATGGGACCTTGGGATTACAGGGCTGGGAATTTTATTGACTTATAGAGGTGAGTGGATCATTGTAGTGGGAAATCATTCAGATTTTCCATTGAGCTTCAGTTTTGAGGAGAGACTTTCATTTTTTAGTGATTCGTTGAGGTCCTCTAGTTTCTCACTTTGGCGACAATATGTTCAGCCGGAGGAGGCCATGTTTCACTTGGAGTGGTTATGGAGGTCAATATCATTTTCTATGGAGGCCAAGTGTTACTTTAATGAGTACTCTCAAGAGATGCATGATAGTGGCTCCCAAGTAGAGCGACTCGTTGAGGGTTTGACTGAGTTTTTGTATTACCATGTTTCTCTACCCATCAATAACATTCAGGAGGAGACTTCTTATGTCAATACCTGACCGAACAATGAGTTGAGAGGAGGATGCTTCACATATTCTAGATTGGTTGGGACCCGAGTATCATGTTTAGTTTCAGTTGGGTTTAGTTGGCGGAGTGTTAGGGTTTGATGGGATTGCTTGAGGACAAACAATATTTGGGAAGGGAGGACTGTCATGTCCCCATTTTTGGATTCCCTTATTATGCGGTTAGATTCACTTTAGGGGCATTGAGTCAGCCAAGTCACAGGGATGAGACTATGTTATTAGTGAGCTTACAGGGTTTGGATGAGTTTTATGGGGCCTGACTTAGTTTATTTACCATTATTCATCATCAGGATCATTTTCACACAACTTGTTCTTGGTTCCATTGCATTTCGACAATTTTCGTAAAATGAGGTTATTAATGGGCACATTTTGATTAATTACACTAAAGGTACTATTTGGAGCTTATTTATTGAAGAAATACCTTAGTGTAATAGCTCGTTGGAACTGGGGCGAAAATATCTACAAGATGTGATGATGAAAAGTGACTTTCAGTGGCTGAAGAAATCATAAAGGTGAATTAATCACTTTTTGGAGAAAAAAGGTTCAATAAATTAATAAAGTGATTTTAATAAAATATTAAAGTTAAATTAAAGGGAAAAAAGGTGAAAAGGGGTATAAAAGAGAGATAGGGGCTTATATTCTTTCATCATTGACGACTGTGAATTGGAAATTAGAACCAAGAGGAGTCGGGTGACTTCCTTCTTGTTTGGTGGATTTCTGGATGAAACCATCGCCATTGACAGAGTTCAGTGTTGAAAGACACACCCTAGTCCATCGGGCGGACCACACTGGTTCTTCATCAAGCTACAATATCATATTATATAAGAAAAGAAGTCTAGTATCAGCTAGGGCACAAATTTTCCAATTGCAGCGTGAGATTTTGGGGAGGGTTTATCAGTATTTTGGGTCACTAATCCCAACCAGACTGGAAGATCAAAATTCCTTCTGACCCATTTGAGAGGAGAACATGGTGCTTCCAGTGAGACATATCTCACACTTTTTCGAAAGGTAAATCTCATAGATCATGCCAATTTGTCATTTTGTAGTGTGTGGGGGTCTAGAGATCCATCCAGGATTTAGATTGAGCAACAATGATCCATATGGATGTCGGTGGCCTCCCACCTATTCCAACTGGTTCTTTTGGCAGTTTTTGTTTTCGTAGTTTTCGGGTCCTTGACTTGTGGGGCCATTTTGAGGCCCTAAACAATGTTTTTAGGGCTCGCCACAACAAAATGTATAGTCCACGGATAAACCTTTCCAATGGGCTATCGTGCGCCTAAAACGAAGATCGGATGCAAAGTTTACGACCCCGGGAAGTTGATGTACTAACTTACCCAAACGGGGCCCACATGACTTTTGGCGCTTCATCTCCTAGGGTTAGGTTTTTGGATGTCTAGGGTTTTTGAAATTCCTGTTTATTGTAAAAAGGCCTTCAGAGCCTCATTATAATCATCTTCTTGCAAATGAGCATAGTCGTCACATCTCTCAGAGATAAGCTGCCACCATTCCAACAAGCTTGTTTACTGTTGCATTTTACAGTTTCAACTTATTTCCTTATTGAATAGAAAACTAATTTTAATGTATCTCTGTTATTATGTATTAAGCATATTTTAATAATCTATATTCATTTCGTTTTGCTCATATAATATGGATCAATGGTATTAGAGAAATCTTCTCCTTGTCATCTTAATGCATGTCCCCAATGAGGTCAGGGTACAAAGAATTGGGTCTCGAGCTTGTTTCTCTTGAGGATAAAATATCTCGCACGCCCAAACGACCTCTCATGGAAGGAGAAAAGAAAGATGATGGGACATAAGATCCTTTCAAAATGTTTCTTGAGGAATCCCTCATGCAACAGAGGAACGAGATGATGGATAGTTTCGTGCAAATCCTTCATCGACTACCAACAGGTGACGCATCTTCCTCGAGCGAAGGCGCCGCCCCCTTCAATGTACAAATCAACTTCGATATTCTTATATTTGAAGGTTAGATAGACGCAGATGATGTAGACAAGTGGTTGAATCTATGTGAAGGGTAGTTTTCTGTCCATAACTTTTCTAATAGAGAAAAAATTACTTTTGCGCTCCTCGAAGTCGTTCCCCATGTCAAATATTGGTGGGAAACTTTCTATGAGCAAAAAGAAATAGAGGAACCCTCATTATTTACAGTCGCAACCACCTGGGAATCCTTTAGGAATGTTATTAAGGAACAATACTACCCTGTCGGAAGTTATGACGACTTGTATACCAAATGGACCACACTGCTGCAAGAAAGAGACCAAGCAGTGCCATATTTCACAAATATATTCCATACATTGCGCACTAAGCTGGGTATCAAAGATTCAGAACGACATATGGTGCTCAAGTATCGCGGTGCTATGTATAGATACATCCATACCAAAATGGAATTTCTGTACATCTCATCCTTGGGCGCGACCTATTGATATGTGTAAAAATTGAGCAGAAGCTCAAACAAAAGACTCGACAATTTGGGTCTAGGAACTCCTCGCAGCAAAAACCAGGAAAGGGTAGTCCCAACCTACATAAAAAAGGACAAAGTAAATATGTACAATATCAGGACAACCAGTACAAGCCACAATCAAAGGATACCGGAAAGACAAAGAAGGATACTGGGAAGTGGTTCAACTTCCATAAGAGCCCTTGGCATAACACTGATGATTGCTACTCAAAGCAGTCGCTGGTGGTCGAAGTGAAAGCCTTTGAATCATAGGCGGGTTCTGACTCTGATTCAGAACCATAAAGGGGAATATGGATCATTGACGCGGAACCCAGTTCCACCGTTGTTACCACCAAGCTCCAGCTTGGTGAATCAGACGAGCCAAAAGAAGGCGAGTGCCTTTTTCATTCACAGATGTGGGTAAAAGGCACCCCGTTTCACTTCATCATTGATAGCGGTAGCCAGAAGAACCTCATCTCAACAGAGGCCATCAAGTAGCTAGCTCTGCTGACAACGCCGCACCCACAATCCTACACCATTGGATGGCTTCGCCAAGGAAGCAATCTCCACGTCAGCCAACAGTGTCGACTTTTGTACGACATCAAGCCCTTCAAAGATGAGGTATTATGTGATGTTTCTCCTCTCAAAGTTTGTAATGTTCTTTTGGGCCAACCTCATTTATGGAAACATCATGTTGTATATGAGTCTAGGCCTCGTAGTGTTATTATTACTTTGAAAAGGAAATTGTAGAGGATACCTGAGGCAATCCCTCCTAGTGCTATTTCCTTGATCTCTGCCAAGAAATGCAGGAAGGTCATATCTCAGACTGGGAAATTTTTCTTCTTCATGATTCAGTCTCAGAGTAAGTGAAAGATCGCAACCACATCCAGGGCCTCCACGACCGATATCTCCACACAATAGAAGCAAGTGGATAAGGTCGTGGAAGAATACCCAGATATATTCTCCTCTCCTACTGGGGTACCTCTGCACTGCAAGGTCAAGCATCCCATCGATCTGACCCCAGGTGCACCTCTACCCATGGGCCGGTCTACCGCCACTCTCTGTTATAAAATAAGGAGATCAAGAGGTAGATCCAAGAACTGCTCCACAAGGGGCACATCGATCCCAACTCATCACCTTGTGGGAGCCCAATCGTACTAGTGTAGAAGAAAGACGGGACTTGGTGAATCTGCATTGATTATCGGTCCCTGAATAAAATCACAGTCTGGAACCGATACCCGATTCCATGAATTGACGACCTCCTTGATCAATTCACGGGGGCCAAATACTTTAGTATGATTGATCTGCAGTCTGGCTACCACAAGGTCCCAATAGAACATACATATGTATGGAAGACCGCCTTCAAGTCAAAAGAAGGTCTTTTTGAATGGTTGGTCATGCCCTTTGGTTTGACAAATTCTCCAATAACTTTGATGAGGATGATGGATGATATCATGAGACCTTTCACCAGTACTTTTGTAGTGGTGTATCTGGATGACATCCTCATCTACAACAAGACTTGGGAGGAATACTTGTAGCATATTCAACAGGTTCTGCACACCCTGGGGCAATACAAAATATATGCAAACTTGGAAAAATTCTCCTTCGGCATGGACAGGGTCCATTACTTAGGCTACATCATTGATCAACATGGTTTGCATGCGGATCAAACCAAGCTCCAGATCATCCGTGACTGGCCAGCCCCAACCACACTCACTAAGCTTTGGAGTTTCTTGGGCCTCACCAATTTCTATCGCAGGTTCGTGTTGGGATTCTCTCATATTGCATGGGCCCTCAACCAAGTAACTAGGGGTGGCAGTAAGGAAAAATTTGTGTGGGGCCTATCCCAAAAACAATCCTTTGATGACTTGAAGCAGCGTTTGTGCTCATCCCCAGTACTTTCATTACCAGACCTGCAACATCCCTTTGAGATCAAGACATATGCTTCAAACTATGTTGTGGGTGTTGTTCTCACTCAGCACGACCACCTTTTGGTGTCTCATAGTGAGGTACTATCAGATGTTGTCCGTAAGTACCCTACTTATGACAAAGAAATGTACTCCATTGTGCAAGCCTGTCGCGAGTGGAGACATTACATTCTGGGGAAGGAGATAGTCATCCAAACTGATCCCAAGCCACTTCAGTTCATGTGGACCCAAGGTAAATTGCAGAATGACCACCATCAAAAGTGGTCCACATACTTACAACAATTCCAACTCAACATCAAGTATAAAACAATAAGTACCAACCGAGTTGCTGATTTCCTCAGCCGACCTCCAGTCGTGACACTCACCACGGTGCTAGACTCATGTGGCCATGAGACCTCTGGATGGCCCCACCTCTATTAGACAAACCCTGAATTCTCCACCACCTACCAAATGTTGGGAGCAAACTCAGTGGTCACTAATTTCCATCTTCAGGACGTGCTATTGTTCCGTCTGGGCCATCTTTGCATTCCATCAAGAGAGCATGTGAAGCTGATTTGGGAAGCTCACTATAGTCAAGTGGTAGGACACTTTGGCATTGAAAAGACAATGACAGTGTTGCAGAAACATTTATACTTGCCGAAACTTCGACAGGATGTCGACAAGTATATTGGGTCATGCACCGCCTACGCTATTTCCAAACCGACCACTAAGAAATAGGCCCTATACACCTCTCTTCCTACTCCTGACAAGCCATGGGAATCCATTTCAATGGACTACATGTCGGGCCTCCAGTCCACCAAGAGGGGCAATGACTGTGTTTTTTTGGTTGTTGATCACTTTTTCAAGATGGTGATTTTGGCCGCCTGCAAGAAGAACATCACTGTAGAGGCCTCTGCCAAGATATTCTTTGAACTCATCTGGGTACACTTTGGGATCCCATAAACCATTGTCTCAGATCGGGACCGTCAATTCCTGATTACATTTTTGTCAAGCCTCTGGTCACTGCTGGATACCAAGCTCACTAAATCCACTGCCTTCCACCCCCTGAGGGATGGCCAAACTGAGGTCGTCAATCAGATGATTGTACATATCCTGTGCATGTACAATTCCAAGCACCCTCACACATGGGATGAGAGTCTTCATTATGTCCAACATAGCTACAATTGATCCCTGCATAGCTCAACTAGCCACAACCCTTTTCAGGTGGGGTTGGGATTCCAAACATTGGGCCCCATGGATGTTGCACTACCCCTGTCGACTACCTCGATCGACTCATCCCCTACTCCACCTTAAGCTAAAAAAGACACCCAGTTCATTGAGCGGATCTAGCACATCCACCAACAGGTTCAAGATATTTTACAGAAGTCGAAGGCCAAGTACAAGCAACGCCATGATCAACACCGGGTGCCACATAAGTTTCAGGTGGGCGACAAAGTTTGGTAGAAAGAATGCCTTACTGATGCAGGAGCATCGCTAATGTCAAGCGAGCATGGGGCAAACACAACACATTTTGAGCACATGATAAATTGTTTAAAAACTTTTGAAGATTAGATGCGCCAAACGTAAATGTAATAGTTAAGGAGAGGCGTACTTATATATTGTAAAGGACCATGAGCGATCCTCTCTCGTCCATAGTAGGTAGAAAGCATTTATGTTAGTAGGTAGCTTTGAATTCTCTGATTAGATAGTTTTAGGAGTGGAGGGAAAACAGATATAGACACCCTCATTGTGTAATTGTAACATAGAAGGAGGATGCCAATTGGGAGCATAGTAGTGAAGAACATTACCAAGGAAGGAGAAGAGAGCATACAGAGTTGGAACAGAGAAACTGTAATTGGAAAACACCCATGTACAGAGATTAAGTTAAAAGAAGAAGTCTTAATTCAGATTCATGGCGTTGTAGTGTTTCTTGTATGTGTATGGTGAATGGTATGTTGATAATTTTACTCTTTCCATTATACATTTGCTTTCTATGCTGTGTATGGATGATTTCTTGTTAAATGTGTGAAGTTTGAGAGAGGAAAGGGTAAGTGGAAATGAGTTTCAATCGTTTCTTTGTCTAAGTAAGGATTCCTGCAAGGAGTGCAGTTGAATAGTCCGCAAGGTGTGCGTTGACAAAGGATTCAGAGATTTGTCTCTGGAATTCTCAGACAGGATAGCTTTTGTTCTCATTTTCCTCAAAGGTGCAGTTAGGCACAGGAGTCATGCAATGTGTGCACAGACCAAGCTTGAATCCAGGGTTTGAAACCTGAGAAGCTATTGAAGGACTGCTGCTGCAAGGAGTGCGCGGAGTCGAAGGTGTTCAACACCGGAATGTTTGAAGGTTTGCCGCAAAGAGTGCGTGCAGGGGGTTCTTGAGAGGTTGGAAGTTGTGGAAGACCTCCGAAATATTTGAACCTGCTAAGTCGTCGAAGGGAAGAGATGAACGGACAAAATTCTTTGTAGAGGATTAGCGAAATCCCGCCAGCCGTCCGATCTGATAGAGAAGCAAGGAGGTTATGGCTGTGTCCAGAGTTTCAAGCTCAGGAGATCGTGAGCCGTTGGATCCTCACCTAGTTACCCGTCAGCTGTAGGATCTGACTAGAGTTGCACGAGGGTTAAACTCTCGCAGGCAGAGTGAAGGTCCCAAAAGGCATCAGGATATCGGAAGTCCTATGGACAAGAGGTCGAATAAATCCACGGAGAAACCCTCGAAAATAGATCAGAACCGCCCATCAGTTGAGACACGTGGCAGAGATCGGGAGTCATCGGCATCTCGGAAGTCTAGAGACCAAGATTTCGAGACTTTATAAGTCCCGAACCAACAAAAGAATCACAACCATTGATCTAAGGAATGACGCGTGTCGTGCGATCATCCAATTCGGAGATCCAGACACTGGAACTCACATAGGTGAGCGTTTTTTACTTCACATCAGGCGAAGTCCGAGATTTGATCTGGACCTTCCATCCATTTGGGACGCGTGGCGGAAATTTGAGAATTCGGGGTTCGACGTTTCGTGAATCCTGAAGACAGGAAGCACGGACATTTCATAATTGCGAAGTCCGAAACCCTGATAAGGAGGAAAGTTCTATTGTGGGGCCAGCTGTCATCATATCGAAAAATCAGAATTCGAGAGATCGGAAGCCCCGAGGGCAAATACATTTCGACATCCGAAAACCTGAAATCCTGAAAGGAGATAGGATTGCGGTCATATAAGGGGAGGTCGTATGGACCAAAAGTCTAGCCCATGGGGCTAACTAAATTTAAAGCATCTCGGGATATTGGAGATCGGGAAATCGGGAAGACAAAGGTTTGCGACATCAGGGATTGCGAAACCTCAAAGTCTGAAATTTTATTTTTTTGTTGTGAACGGAAAAGCGATCAGGCCTAAAGGCTGTAAGGAGTAGAAAATCCCGGTGGGTTGATTTTATTAGAGATTTCGAGGAGGAATCAAAGATCCGCTTCGGCTCGAAGGGGGAATTAGAACGATCCTTAAGAACGGGAGGTCAGCGCAGAGGCCTTTGCCGAGGCAGAGGGTGCGTCTGCATCACTTACAGGGCCCCATCAAAAGATTCACCCACTCTGGTATGGGCCATACACCATCACCAAGGCTGTGGGTGACAATTCTTTTGCGCTGAACATTCCCCTTTCCTTGGCCTAAACACAGTCTTCAACGTGGCTCTCCTTCGGCCATATTTCCCACCATTATTGGACACCTCAGAGATAGCGGAGCAGTTGACACCAACAGAGATGAATCCTGACTGCATGCAACACGAATCCAGTGATAATATTGTGGACACATAGATCAAGGGCACCCGAAAACAAAGGATCCAACTTTATTGAGTTGTCAAAGCAGGGCAACTCCTGCACCAAGCTCACCCAAGGCCAAATTCAACAGAAATTTCCTCATCTAATGGGGGAACTCAACGCAATGGAGACCATTGCTTCTTAAGGGGGGAGGATTGATCCAGATGGATATCGGTGGCCTCCCACCTATTCCAACTGGTTCATTTTGGCAGTTTTCCAGTTTGGTAGTTTTTTTTTTCCTAGTTTTTGAGTCCCTAACTTGCGGGGCCATTTTGAGGCCCTAAACAACGTTTTTAGGGCTCGCCATAATCAACAAATAACAACAAAATGTGTAGTCCTCGGATAGGACTTTCCAACGAGCTATCGTGCAACTAAAACGAAGATCGTATGCAAAATTTACGACCCCGGGAAGTTGATGTACTAACTTACCCAAACGGGGCACACATGACTTTTGGCGCTTCATCTCCTAGGGTTAGGTTTTTGGATGTCTAGTGTTCTTGACATTCCTGTTTATTGTAAAAAGGCCTTCAGAGCCTCATTGTAATCATCTTCTTGCAAATGAGCACAACCATCACATCTCTTCTCAGAGATAAGTCACCACCATTCCGGCAAGCTTGTTTTCCGCTGCATTTTACAGTTTCAACTTATTTCCTTATTGAATAGAAAACCAATTTTACCGTATCTTTGTTATTCTGTGTTAAACATCTTTTAATAATTTGTATTCATTTCGTTTTGCTCATAAAATACAGATCAAGCAATGAGCTAGTGTTTCATCTCATAGGTTTGGAGAGTGTGCTAGAGGGCAGGGCCACCCTTCAGAGGAAAGTCACAAATCTTAGCCCATTCTGATGAGTATTTCCACCAGGGCAAACTTTCCAGACATTTTCGATAGTTGTGCAACGTATTTTTTAGTGCATGCAGCTCATTCTTCCATGCATGGAGTGGATCGAACCAAAAGATCTCAGATCCATCTATCTACATTCATTATTGGTATTTATCACAATTTTTCTTTGTATTCCAACAAGATCTCCATATAGAAATATCTAGCTGAAGAGTTTTGCTTGATCTTCCTGCATTTTATCTTATATTGTCCGTCATTTTGCTTAATAAAATCTTTGAGCTGGTTATGGTTCCACATATATTTGCATGCACTGTATTAAAAAATTAAACTCAACAAAACGCATCGAGAAAACTTTGAAACTCAATAAGAAACCCCCAACATATCATATCTACAGCCGAAACCCCAGATATTAACAATTTATATCCAAATTTGGGATCCAGGATATTACAGGTTCAACCTTTCAATCCTCTCAATCACATTATCCAAATGAAATTTCATTTTTAATGAAGTGGTTGGAACTTCTTGATGAGGTGGAGATGGCCCTTCAAAAGGATATTCCAGAGATTGATCCAAGATAGGGAACCCCCCTTCAAGATATGGAATCTCATCGTCAAACTCATGATATGTCTCTACATGGGTGGTTTATTTAGATGATCAAGTTGTTGCTCAATAGTCTTGTCATTCTTGGTGGATTCAAGAAAAAATAAATCTATGGAAAGAATGAACTTCTTGTTCACCTCATCCTAAATATGATATGGCTTGGTGGTATTTGAGTACCCTAAGAAGATGCACTTTTGACTCCTTGCATTAAGATTGTTTCTTTTCTCCTTTGGAATTAAGGGATAACAGGTGGAACCAAATACCCTGATATGCCTTATGGAAGGAAAGAAACCATACCAAATTTCATGAGGAGTCTTTTTCCCAAAAGCATGAGATGTGTTGGAAAATTGGTTGTCATTGATGTCAACCTTTGAACAAGCCCTAAAGCAAAGCCCAAAAGCCCCTAAAAGTGATGATGATGTGTCCACTTGAAGAAGCCTTGAAGAGCCTTGAAATAAGTGTATATAACTTCAAAGTGGTCCCCTTATGGCATATATTTAAGCATGGACCTCACGGGATGAAATAACATGTGGTTGTTTCCACACGCCCACTTTGAGTTGTACACAAATTGAGCCTCAAAAGAGCCTTAAAGAATCCCTAAAACCAAGATAAGAAACCCCTAAAGGTAAGTGAAGAAGCCCATAAATCCAAGAGAAGAAGCCCCTAAAGCCAACTGAAGAATCCCCCAAAGGCAAGAGACAAACCCCCTAAAGTAAAGTAAAGAAGCCCCTAAATTCGACCATCCTTAAGGAAGAGGTGTGACCCTTGGTTGCACCCCCTCATGTGGAGAAGAATCATATAAATAAGAGGAGCCTAATTTGGCATTTGTAACACATCAACTAGACCTAGCCAAGGAAGAGGAACGGATTTCAGCATAGAGGGGCAAATTTCCAAGGGAATATGAAGTGAAGAAGGGTGAAATTCCAAGGGAAGATGAAGTCTTGTGATGATTTGTTCTAAGGTTTTTCTTTGAAGGTCATCTTGGAATTTTCAATATAACTTTTTTTATAGAACAATTCAAATAGAAAAAATTGGAGGTGTTTCAAAAGAGATAGCGAAGAATCTTGGGTATGAATTTCAGGTCTTGACATATAACATGTTTGGATTTATACTCACTGGAAGTTGCAGTTTTTAAAACTAGGGTTTCCTTCTTCAAAACGAGTCATCTTGCCATTTTTTCTATAACTCTTTTTTAGGGACGAATCAATGAGTGAAACTTGGATAAATTTCATAGAATATATTGAATAATATTGGTTACAAGTTTCATATCTTGATTCATTACATGTACAAAGTTATACTTGTTGGAAGTTAGGGTTTGTGACTAATCCAGAAACTAGTCCCAATCATGTGTTTGAGATAAAATGGTTATATATGAATATTGGTATCTCCAAATGAATTCCACTTATTGCATTAGAAGGAGAACATATCCTAATATTTGAGGTCCAAGTTTCAGAATCAGAAACATAAAATTGAGCTCGTGGTGAATCTTACAAGTTTGCAGATTTGAGGTACAATTCTAAGCAGTTTTGTATGCAGATTTAAGAAGTAATTTTGGTGTTGTATCTGAAGGTTGATTTGATCCTCTATCATCATTTAAAATATTCCAAGGGGATTGGTGTCTCATTCCAATAGGTTCTGAAAAATTCAGGGAGTGGGTGCTTCCTTCAAGTTGATGCTTGTAAAATCTTGAAATTACTTAAGAAAAGTTTCCATAGTTTTCTCCCAGTTGGGTTTCCACGTAAAAAATTGTGTGCAATGTGTATGAGTTTATGTGATGATGAATGACATGATTAATGGTTAATGTTTGTGTAGTGATTGAAGGTTAAGATTGTTGAAATAAATCTATACTGATTCACCCCCCCCCTTCTCAGTATTCTTGAATATTCTAACAATTGGTATCAGAGCGGGTTCGTTGAGGAACAATCTAACTGCTGGAAGCCATATCATCGATAAACAAGGAGAAATTACCAAAAATGGAACACCATTGTTTGATGGGAAAAATTGTTCTTTTTGGAGCATAAGAATGAGAGCATTTTTACAGGAACAAGGATTTGATGTTTGGCAAGTTGTAGTAAATGGATACACATCACCAACTTCTCCCCCAACATATATTTCTGGGAAAAATATCAATGAATACAATTCAAAGGCTATAAATTCCATTATAAGGGGTCTAATAGGTTCATAATTTGTTAAGGATATGCATTGTGATTCTGTAAAAGAAATATGGGACAAGCTCAATAATATTTATGAAGGTGATGCTAAAGTCAAAGGGGCCAAGCTTCAAACTTACAAAGGACAATTTGAACATATGAGAATGAAGGATGATGAAGATATTGCAACTTATTTTCTTCAAGTTGATGAAATTGTGAATACTGTAAGAGGACTAGGAGAAAATATTGAAAATTCAGTTATTGTTCAAAAGATACTGAGATCTCTCCCAATGAGATTTGACCCTAAAATCTCATATCTAGAAGAAAGAAAAGATCTAGTTATGTTGAGCATGGATGAATTACATGGAATACTTATAACATATGAAATGAGGATTGGACAGGAAAATCCATCCATAAGGGAAGCGACTTTCAAAGCCTCCAAGAAGACAAGAAAGAACAAGACAAAGTCAAAACACTGCTCCAACAATAGTGATGATTCAGACAATGAAGAAGAAGCCAACTTTGTGAGAAAGCTGAAAAAGAGGAACCTGCAAGTACAAATGTAAGCTTCCTTTCAAATGTTTTAATTGTGGTAAAGTTAGCCATTTTGATTCCAAATGTCCTTATGCAAGGGGTTCATATAGTGATGAAGAAGAAGTTTTGAAGAATGAAAATAAATACATAAAAGAGACAAGGAAAGAAAATGAAGATTTTTGAAAAATAAAATCCTCTATTCAAAATATGATAGTTCCTCATTTGATGAAGATGATTATAGTGATAGTGACTCAAGAAGAGTACTCTTCATGGTGTTAGAGACTCAAGAGGAAACTACTGAACATAATGAATGAGACTATGAAGAAGAAGGAGAAGTGAATATTGAGGCATAATTAATCAATGCCTTAAGTGATATAAGAATAACAAGGAAGAAAACAAGTCACTTAAAGAAGAGTTACGTAAACTGAAGGAGGGCTTTCAAAGCCCTAGAGAAAATTCCAAAGAAGCCGAGTAGACTATCATAGTTCTAAGGATTCAATTGGAAGAAGCCAAAGTGATTAAAGAAACACTCAAGAGACAACTGGAAGAAAAGAATAAAATAACAACGAATATGGAAGCTAAAATAGTCTCACTAAGAAAGGAACTACAAAATAAGGACATCCAACTAAATTTTGGCAATAGCACCAAAATAATGGATGAAATCATCTGCAATCAAAAACCATTCTATGACAAGTCTGGACTTGGATACAAAAAAAAATAATACCATTGAGGGTTCAAGCTCTATGATGACAAGAAATGAGGTAGAGCAAAGAAGTTATGAAAATATTATCAAGGGTTCCATCAAGAAAGAAGAATGCAAACCTCTAAAGGAGGACATACATAAACCATAAATAAAGAAGAATCAAGAAGAATATTGTGCATTTAGAGGAACATGGAATAAAAAACCAACAATGAAGAAGACCCAAGAAGAAGATCACAATTTTAGAAGAACAACACCAACTACAACACCACCCACACCCAAGTACCAAAATATTTTTCTTGGCTTGTGTTATCCTTGCAATAATTTTGGGCACAAAGCCATAAATTGTAGAGCCTATGCAAAGGGTAGAAACACCTGGAACATAACTAACTATGAAAATCCCAAGAATCATTATGAAGATAATTATCCTAGAAAGCCTTGTGAAGTGTTTGACAAGAATTATAATAGTTTTGGTGCTCTAGGTTATGAAACCGAATGCTACAAATATAAAAATTTTGGACATGTTATCCCCCATTCCTAGGGATAACTAAGGAGATGATGTCTCTAGGCCCTCGAGTTGTAGATATGGAGTACTGAGAGGCAACCCATCACATAGAGCCCTTTATTCACCACATATCACCATCCGATCGATGGCAGCAACATCCACCACACCTAGCTTGGATCACAAAGGAAAACAAGTCTCGCTCCAGAGGTAACAAGTCTGGTATTGTGGTAAGTGTCATTCTAATCATTCAAGCATTTGAACACATTGCAAAGAATCTTTTCTTGATTTTGAAAACATTTGCTTGGAAATTATTATTTTTGCACTATTTCACATTGGTGAGTGTCATGGTTTCCTATTTAGTGTCCACCCTTAGGGAAATGGTTGCTACCAGGGGGTCTCCTTAAAGGATCATCATACCAATCTTGCTCATACTTGCCACCTTCCATCACTTCTTCCTTTCCGTCTCCCCACCTTTTAGTTTTTCGGGCTTATTGACCCAAGAAGGGCATGTACCTCATTTCATGGGAAGAAGGGGCCATTAGGCTCGGAGGTGCCCTAGCAAAAAAATCATGCAAAAGCCTCACCCTGGGATCCCGAGAGCAATGGAATGCTTCTCAAAAAATAAAGGTAAGGGACCCATAAAATAAATAATTAATCAATTACTTAAACTTTCCAAGGTAGAGCATTTGTGGGCTATGCATTTCCTTTTTAGTGCCCCTTATTGACTTCAACTTGGAAAGGCATGCAAACCAAGGTAGAGCATATGTGGGCTATGTATTTCCTTTTTAGTGCCCCTTATTATATTCAACTTGGTGTCACATGCAAAGTAAATGGCTAATAAAGGGTTTGAAAAAAATATGCCTTAAAAACAAAAAGAGAAAAGAGATGTGGCTAGCCCTCAACATAGGCGCCCATAAATGAGACAATACAAGCCCTTGCATGTAATGAAACCCCATACCTAGAAGTCTAACCCCATCCACCTCACATCCACTACATGGCCTAAAGAGGTTTATCCTCATAAACTTTCCCTACTTGAGGAATTGGTTTACCCAATAGGGCACTATGACACCCCTCCCATATCTAAATTTGGCAAATTGAATAAGGTCTTTGAGCATTGGTTTATTTTGAAATGGGGGGATTTGGGTGGTTATTTTATTATATATGGCTTACTTTCCATGATATTATGACTTATGGACCCTTGGGGGGCATATTTGTTTGTCTTTGCAGGTCCTTGACAAGTGAAATATTTATCATGGAGGCACAAGGTCACTTGGACCTTCATTTAGGGCATGAATCCCACAAGTTGGATGATGCACCCCGTCTCCTTTGTACAACCTAAAAGAGGAATGTTGCCTTTGGAGGCACTTGATTATCCCTTGGAGGTGACCTACTAGCCCTCTTAGCCCCAAGGTTTGCCTTTAGAGGCCACACTCTACTCTTCTAGGGCATGATGTCACACTTGGAGGGCTAGGGCTTGGTGGTGTTGGATGATTTGATGATGAATTGGAATGTTTGGATGGAGGAAGACCCTTGCACTTGAAGATGTGGCCTTGGGAGGCTGAATGTATCCTTCAAGAAGCTCAACGACTTGCTCATTATGCCAAAATTTCACCCCTAAGGGGCATGACATCATCATTTAGGGCTTTCTTCTTTTGTAAAATTGAATTATAATTTGTAAAGGGGAAAATTAACGAGGATGCCCTCCATAATTTTTGTTTTACCCTAAGTATGTGGACAAATTTGGTTTACAAGGTCTTGTATAAATAAAGAACTTGTTACTTTCATTTTAGATACATCACGCTTGAGAGTTACATACTCTCTTGGATGAAATTTTTGCCCTACTTGGGCAATTCACACTTTCTCTCTCTTATGCAATTTATGATGCTAGTACTTGTCTCTTGGTGGAAAAGTTGTGTGCTATCTCTCTTGGATCCTTGCTCTTGCTTTGTGGTGAAATATTCTTCGTAGAAAAGGGTTTATCTTGCTATCTGTTAAAATTGTTAAGGAATTTTCCGCATATTGTTGTTATTTCTTCTTATTTCATGGTTATTCTTGTCTAAAACCTTAGAGGAGTATAAAGGAATACACCCCCCACTAAGATTTATCACATTTGTCTTGGATAAGCCACTTTGCAAAGGTTGCTAGGAGGAGTAAAAAGGCTTATACCCTACTAGTTTTACCTTGCTAGTTTGGTTTTCCCTAGGGAGAAAAAGGATTACACCCCTGGGGAGGTAACACAACTAGTCCTTATAAAAAGAGACCCATAATTCAATTAACAAGGCACTAATATAATTTACATTGGATATCTAAAATCATCGCATTGGTATACGTGGAAAATAGAGATTTTGCAATTGTCTAAGCTGGAAGTTGTTCTTCATGTTATAAGCTTTTCTGAGCCTCTAAGGCATCTTCTTTAACCAAGTGATTCTCTTGTTGTTATAAATTAATTGCTATAGCCATTAGGGCTGTTGAAAAATTACTCATTCATCATCGTTTATCACTCTTTCTACTACTGGAAATTACAAGTAATTACTGCAAACTATTCTCATTGTCAAGGGTTTTCATTTGAGTATCTTGCCTGTGAATTTCAGTGGCTAGAACTTGCTACTGTAGAAAAAGTTTTCTACAACCACAAGGATGCCCTGGTATATTGTTGATAACATCTTTTTGCAGCCTTATTTTTCCATCAGAACTTGTGTTTAAGTATTGGAATATTATCTACATGATTAGGGCTTGATTACCCAATAATTATTTGATGTTTTGGATGGTTAATTTTGTAGCTAGTAACATCTTTATTTTCTGATCTATATATTTCCATACTGCTGCAATTTATGAAAACAAGGATTCTTGCTTGATCCCCTTTGATAAAATACTTGGTTTATGATCATTTGTCTTGTTCCAAGCAGGGATAACATTGTTTTGCAGGTACAAAACACTTGGAAACCATCTACCCTTTCAAAAGACTATTTTCCAAGCCATTCTTTACCTCCAAGCTTGACCTATATGGGTTTCACTCATCATCATTTCACTTTCCATCTCAATCCCCCTAGGGTCACCGAGATTCCCCCCCTATGGTGATTTCATCATCACTAAATCAAGGGGAGTGTATATCTAAGGTGACATTCGGTAGGTACTCCCATAGTTGTCAAACTCCCGTGGATTGGGTTGGGCTTTGCCCAATCTATAGATTATGCGATATCATTTTGGTGTCGTTGCCAGGGAGGATTTTGAATCCTCTTTCGAGCCCTAACGACACGTTGGCTAAATTTGATCCCAAATACTTTCCCACAGCTTGCCCGACGACTCCAATTAAGGGAAGTTCCCTTCCCATTCTTGATGAGACTTTGATAAAGCTCATATGACGACTCCACTGACAAATCATGGAGGTATATGATGAATACATGTTGGAAGAATGGGATGATATTGAAAATTTTGGTGGTAACCCATGTTCAACCATTACACATGTTGCCAATTTTGTTGAGTACAATATTTTGTATGAGATGAATCAAATTGATGTTCAGACACAATTGTTCTTGTTATCTTTGGATAAGAAGTAGAGAAATTTGATCAACATGCCTGCATCCCAAAGGGCCCAGCCTCTACAACCATTTACCCTTTCACAAGACTCTTTTCCAAGCCATTCTTTACCTCCAAGATTGACCTATAGGGGTTTCACTCATCATCATTTCAATTTCCATCTCAATCCCCCTAGGGTCATCGAGATTCCCCCCTTGTGGTGATTTCATCATCACTAAAGTGAGGGGAGTATCTATCTAATGTGATAGTGGTTAGGTACTCCCATATTTGTCACACTCATGCGGATTGGATTGGGATTTTCCCAATTTACAGATTGTATGATAACATGACACATTACCAGTAATTGTAGAGTTGATTTGATAGTTTCTTCAAGGGAACTAGGCATGTTCCTTTGAATCATATAGGGGAACAACAAAGAACTTGGAAAAGGTAGCAAGAATGTTTGAAGGTTGAGGAATGTGGGTTTTCCTTACAAGCCCAAAATAGAAGAATCCATCGGTATATTGACAGTGGATGCTCAAAGCATATGAATGGAGAAAAAAACAAATTTTTAACATTAAAGAAAGAAAAAGAGGGGCCTGTCACATTTGGGAATGATAACTTAGCCAAAATTGTAGGAAAAGGCACAGTCAGTGTTGGAAACAAATATGTTGTGGAAAAAAATGTTCTACTTGTTGAAAATATGAAGGATAATTTGCTAAGTGTGAGACAAATGTGTTATCAAGGACACACACTTATATTCAATTCAAAAGAATATGAAATAAGGAAAGAAGGATCAGGCAGACTAGTGACAACAATGACAAGGACTCCAAACAATATATACATTTTGAATGAGATCGAAGAAGAAATATGTTGTTTTGGAAAATAAGATGAAAGTTGGATTTGGCATAGGAGAATAGGCCATATACACTTTGATAATCTTGTCAAGATTAGCAAGAAGCAAGTTGCAAGATAAATTCCATAAATTACAAAGCCAACGAATACTATGTACAAGTATTGTCAACATGGAAAACAAACAAAAGTTAAATTCAAGACAAAGGAATACTATGTGACAAAACCATTAGAGATTGTACACATTGATTTATGTGGGTCCACGAGAACAAAAGGACTGGATGGTGAACAATACTTCATACTACTCATTAATAACTACACTAGAATGACTTGGGTTTGCTTCCTAAAAAAAAATTTAGAAGCTTTTGAATGTTTCAGGGTATTCAAGGAACTGGTTGAAAATGAAATTGATTTGAAAATAAAATGCTTAAGATCAGATAATGGAGGTGAGTTTACTTCGAATAAATTCAAGGATTTCTGTGAAGAACATGGAATAACAAGACAATTCTCAACAATTAGAAAACCTCAGTAAAATGGAGTTGTTGAAAGGATAAACATTACTACAAAAGAAATGGCTAGAACCATTTTGAATGACTCCAAGCTAAGTGATATCTTTTGGAGACAAACAATGCATACAATCGTTCATATCTTGAACAAAGGATTGATAAGAAGTAATAGTGATAAGACTCCATATGAGTTATGGAAAGGCAGACCAACCAATGTTAAGCATTTTAGAGTGTTTGGAAGCAAGTGTTACATAAAAAGATAAGACAAAAAGATTGAAAAATTTGAATCCTGGGTGGACGAAGGCATATTTGTTGGGTACTCATGCAAAAGAAAAGCATATAAGTGCTACAATCTAAGACTCAACAATACAGTGGAAAGCATCAATGTAAAAGTTGATGAAATAGACTTATTGAATACCAGGAATGAAAGTAGAAATTCAAACATCTTTGAAGAATAGGAAAATGAAGAACTAAAACAAGAAGAAGAGGAAGAAGAAGAAGAAGAAGAAGAAGAAGAGAATCATCCATAAGCAGAACAAGAAGAAAACAACCAACAAGATTTTTAGAAACCTTCTAGGACACCTAACTACTGGGTTCAGAAGAATCATTCACCACAACAAATCATTGGAGATAGAAGTGCCATAGTATAAACTAGAAGAAGAGTGCAAGCACAGAAGCCTAAACAAGGACATTTTTCAATATTGTCCACAGTTGAACCGAGTAGCTTTGAGGAAGTCAGAAATGATGAACGTTGGATCAAGGCTATGAAAGAAGAACTAAATCAAATAGAGAAAAATGAGACATAGGAACTAGTTCCAAGACCAAAGGAAAAAAATGTGATTGGGACAAAATGGGTCTTCAAAAACAAGCTAAACGAAGATGGACAAGTAACCAAAAACAAAGAAAGACTAGTGTGGAAAGGATATGATCAAGCTAAAGGAATATATTCTAAATAAACCTTTGTTCTCGTGGCCAGAATGGAAGCAATCAAAATGTAATTGTCTTATGCATGCTCCAAAAGCATCAAAGTGTATAAGATGGATGTAAAATTAGCTTTCTAAATGGAGAATTAAAAGAAGAAGTCTACATAGAACAACCAAAAGAGTTTCTACTATCATAAAAGGATGACTATGTTTGCAGATTGAAGAAATCTCTGTATGGAATTAAGCAAGCTCCGAGAGCTTGGTACTCAAGATTGGACATGTGCTTACAACAACAAGGATTCATAAGGGGAAATGCAGATAGTAACCGCTGCATAAAAATGGATCAAGGTAGTATAATTATTATTGAAGTATATGTTGATGACATCATCTTTGGAAGTGATGATGATAGATTGAGTCAGAAATTTGCCAAGGATATGCATAATGAATTTGAAATGTCCTTGCTTGGGGAGTTTACTTTCTTCTTGGGACTCCATATATCTCAGTAGATGAAGGCATTTTCATTTCCCAAACCAAGTACATCAAGGAAATGTTAAAGAAGTTCAAAATGGAAGACTGCAAACCTGTGAGTAATCCTATGGTTACCAGTTGCAAGTTTAGAAAATATGATGAATCTAAAGAACTAGATCAAAGAATATATAGATCAATGATTGGTAGTCTACTCTATGTGACAACTTCAAGACCAGATGTAATGCAAGAAGTTGGACATGTAGAAAGATTTCAAGCGGCACCAAAGGAAACCAATGTTCTAGCGGTGAAAAGGATATTCAAATATCTTAAAGGAACTATTGTCGCAAGAGTTGGTTCTAGGTTGTAATGGAGCCAAGCCTTAGCACATTTTAAATGAAAAAATAATTTGTAGATT
>ML821793.1:103970-133500 GCA_009831015.1 Picea engelmannii | reverse complement strand
TACTACAACACTAAGTGCTTTTGGAATTGAGCATATATAGTGCGCAGCTATCTTTGAAACAAAAGACTTCCCTGGGTTGATAATTTATGTTTCACTTGGTTGTTTGAAATTAATTAAGCAATTATAGTGACCAACACTTGCAAGGATTCAAGGTTATGAGAATATGTAGGGTAGATGGCCTTAATAAAGGTTGTGAGAGGAATGTTTATCTTTACTCCAGTGCATCAATGTCATGCATGATGGCTTTGATCTCATAAGCTAAAGCCATGGGATCATCGTCCTTCAACTCTAGGTTGAAGAGCTTCATTGAAAATTGTATGGGTTCCGAGTGTGAGTCATACAAATCCTTCAATTTATTTAAAGAAACATAAGAGTCTTTAATAAAAATAATGTGGAAGCTGACCTCTTCATTGAACATCACAACAATAAATACATATGATTTCTTAGATTTGTTATTCCATATGGAAATCTCCTTATCTGTTGTATCTTTGGTAGGTCTACTATCTTTCTCTCCTTCACAAATGCCACCCCACAAATCGTTAAACATCAGAGTGTGTTTGATATTTCTAGACCATTCTAGGTATTTTTCTTTGCCGGTCAGTACTGTTATCACATAGATTGTAGCTTGGGTAAATCCCAACCCAAACCATAAAGTTGTGATAACAATGGAAATATTTACTCAGTATCACCTTAGATAAACACTCCCCTCACTTTAGTGATGATGAAATCACCACAAGGGGGGAATCCTCGTTGACCCTAGGGGAACTGAGATGAAAAGTGATAATATATGAAATATGCCCCTATAGGTCAAGGTCAAATGTGGAGATGAAGCTTGGGAAAGAGTCCTGTGAGAGGGTGATTGGTTGCCAAAGGTGATGTACCTACTGTTGGGGTCCTATAATCATAGGTAAATTGTTTCTTCAATTGCTTATTTGGCGCTGCTCCCGCGATGAAGACATCTGGCTTACTAAGGTTCGGTTGATTCCATTTCCCCCTCCATCCCTTTCACTCGATCCTTCATCACCCTGGTGCATCTTTCATCCTCCGCTACATTTTTCAGTCCCTCATCCTTCACTTCATCATGCCCATCACTCACCCCTCCATGAATAAACAAAATTAGAATAAAAAATATTAGGTTAATAATAAATGGTTAGTGGCGTTTTCTGATGCTTATTAGCCTAATAAAGCTATTTTAATAGGATAATTAAAAATGAAATAATAATTAGATTAATTATTAATTAGTAATTAACTTAGTTTGATTAGGTTAGTAGTTAGGTTTGACTTGTTAATAATTAATTAATTAATAATTAATTTAGTTTGTGTGAATTAATAATTAGGTTAGTTTATTAAATTAAAATATTTAAATAAAAAATAAAAATAAAATAAAACATTCAACAATAATAAAAAATATATAACAAATATAATAAAACATATAAACAAAACACAAAATATCAAAATAAAACTTAAATACTAAAATTAATAAAACAACATTAAACACGTAATATAAAGAAAAAACGAAAATTAAAAAACAAATAAAAATAAAGCATAAATGAAAACAATACAAAATATAACAAATAAATAAAACAAAAAGCAAATAAATCAAAATTATTATCCTAAGTCTAAACACTCACGCACTATGCACACATCCCAACAAAAAACAAATCCACGTCTCTAATTTACTCGGACCCCCCTCCCTCACGTCAGATCACCTAAGGGGGTCCGAGTTGGTGGTATTGGGAGGGATAGGTGTCACCTCCTAGTGAAATCAGACCCCCCCTCCCAATACCACTTACCACCTCAGGGGGGGTCCGACCAAAACCACTTTCCCCTGCAAAACCGCTCACCCCAAAAAACTCAAAAACCGTTTTTTGCCAGTTTTGACCAGTCAACTTCTGGGAAGGATTCTGGGCAAACAGAGACATATTTTTAAAATCCGAGAGAGGTTGTTTTTCATAACGGGATGAAGAACAAAAACCTCTCTCATTTTTTTCACAGGTGCCATCATCTCGGATAATAAAAACTATCTTTCAGCCTCATTTTTTCAGTTTTGCGTTTTTCCTGTTTTAGTCCTGATTTTGCGGGAGTTGTTTCGGCGAGTTGGAGACGAATCTGGAAAAAAAGAAAGAGGTTTTTTTCTAGAACATGATCATCTACAATAATATATTCCAAATTTTACATAGGTGTCAACGCTGAGGAGAAGCAAATGTCTGAGTGGACCCCTTTTTTGCAGCAATTTTGTCCATCTTTCATGGCAGACAGTTCTAGATTTTTGGGGATTTGTTGCTATTTTTGGCCGAGGTGGTTGAATCCAGATTCGTAAGCTCGAGGAGAGATATTTCCTATATATTCATGTAACTTTAATGCTAAAGGGTTGATTTTGGAGACCTTTGTATCCCAAAGCTATTCTGTAACTTTTCAAACATGGACCAGAAATAGAAAAACTATTCACAGGATTCTTGTGTTGAAGTGTTGGTGGCATTATCTTTCTTTGTTAACTTTTCTTCCTGTTATCATTCCATATGTTTCTTCAGCTTTTATTATTAAAGGAGAGTAAATAGAACATAATTTATTGTTGTAATACTCTGTATCTAATATTTTGATAATCTCTATGTTTTCCATCTGAAGCTAAGCCCAAGAATTCTTAATTGCTCCTCTGATTAGTAAAACTCTTTCCTTTTCATTCTTATACATCATCATTTTAATTGATTCGATCCAACATTTTTACTACCTCGCCCTGTGGAGAAAACTTCTTTTAGATCTGATATCGATCTTTATATTTAAACACAGACCCCAGAGCCCAAAGGAGACTCAAATCATCCCTTCAGCCAATCATTTAAAATTAAAACAAATCATGTTCTGCATAACTAGCCTAATATCCCATTCCAAAAAAATCTACATCTGATAGAGAGATCCCTCTCTAAGTCTTGGAGGGATAGATCCCTGAATCAAAGTGGTTTTGTGGTTACCCCTGCCGATTTCCTCTTCAGCCTGGGAAATTACAGGGTGATAACACCTGCAAAAAAATGTTAGCCCTGCCCGGAACAAGAGAATATATAGTGATAGATGCTTCAAAACCAAATGTTATTAAAAAAGAAACCTTGTTGTCCCAAATTGAAGTTGTATGGAAATAAATGTATCAGAAACGAATGATAATAAGAGCTGCAAATTTAACCACCAAAATCAAGTACAAAATGTTGGAAACAAAGCTAGTAATAACTAGATAAACTTGCAATGATTAAAGCAAGAATTTGATGGTGATTAGAGGGATGTTGGTTAGTGTTATCAACAAGTTTTGTAACAGCCTTATGAATGTAGTGAACAATTTCTACAACAAGAAATTCTAGCCACCAAAATTAACAAGCAATCCACCCAAAATATAACTAGTGACTAGTAGATTACTTATAACAGCTTGCAAGTGAATTTTAGTGGTAGAATAATGAGTAAACAATGAGACAAATATGGGTTTTCTACAGCTCTATTGGATGTAGCATAAATTTATAAAAACAATGAGAATCACTTCGCTAATTAGAACGCCCCTAGGGCACAAGAAATCTTATAACATTTATAATTAGATCCAACTTAAACAATTGCAATATCTCAAAAATTCATGTATACCAATGCGTGCATATACAATCTCCAATGCAAGTAGATTAGTGCCTCATCTATTGGGTTATGGAGTCTCTTATGTAAGAGCTAGGGTTTGTTACTTCTCTAGGGGTGTAATCCTTTTTACTCCCTAGAGACAACTAACCTTAGCAAGGAAAATCTACAAGGGTGTAAGTCATTTTAATCGTAGAAACCTTTGCAAAATATATTTTTCAATGACAATACAAATAGATCTTGATGGAGGGTGTATGACCTTATACTCCTCCAAATATTTAGACAAATTAACCTTGAAACAACAAGAAACAACACAATATGCAGAAAATTCCTTACCAATTTCAAGAGATAACATGAAAACCCTTCTTTATCAAGAATATTCCATCACAATTTCAAAGAGACAAGCATCAAGAGATAGCTCCCTATCCTTTTCCTTCAATATACAAGTAAAGAATCCACAAAGCATCAAGAGAGAGATAGAGCGATTTTCCCAAGTAGGGCGAAAATTTCCACCAAAATGTATGTAATTCTCAAGTGAGAGTTGTGATAAAATGAAATGAGAGTGATCTCTCTATATATGAGATCACTCTAAACCATTTGTCCACATAATTTTGTCCACTTTCATAATTTGAGGAGGCCGACCTCACAAATTTTCCTTCACAATTTAAAAAAAAAACACGTAAAGTAATTTCCCCTTTAGGGGTGATATAATGCCTTAGAAGGGTGACATAGGCCTCCAAAATGAGAGAACCCTCTCTAAGTCATGTAAAAGAGTATGAGGTGGATGGGGGTGTGACTTTGGGCATGAGGATTCTTGACACACAAGGGATCATATTGTCTTATTTATGGGTGCCTTTGTAGAGGGTGTGTTGTGTCCTCGTTTTCAATGCAACCTTTCTCCAAGCCCTTTATTTTCCATTAATTGATTAAGGTCCGAACATTGAGTACTATATGCAAGAGAGATTAAAGAGTACCACAATGCCACTTGAAGCTAGGAACACATTGAGTGCCATGTGCAAGGAAAGTAAAATACACTACAAATGCATTCCCTCAACAAGTGAGACATTTATTAGTTATGTGTTTTATTTTACAGGTCCTTGATTTTTATCGAGAAGCGTTTCATTGCTCTCATGACCTTAGGGCGAGCATTTGGAGGATAATTTATTGGCTCTTATATTTTTCCAGCTATAAACCCCTCTAGGCCTTTAGCACCTTCTTCCCATGAAATGAGGTACATGCCCTTCTTGGGTCAATATGCTCGAAGATCCAAAAGATGAAGAAACAAAAGGAAAGAAGTGTATAAGATGACAAGTATGTGTGAGAATGGTATGATGACCCTTCAAGAGACCCCCTCGTAGCAGTCCTTTTGCTGAGGGTGACCCACTTACTAGGATAACATGTCAACAACCAAGGTTAAATAAGACAAAAGGAATAATTTCCAAGCAAATGTTTTCAAAATCAAGAATGGATCAATGGTAATGTGTGGTAAGAAGAGGGGTTTTGTTTGCTCATCTAGCTCTTGGAAATCCATGTCTTTAACCTGTGGGCCTCAAGACATCATCTCCTTAATTATCCCTAGGCATTGGGGGATAACACGTGGATCCTACTTAGGGACATGTGCTCGTTGTAGAGTACATGATAAACTTAACATATCTTGGTAAGACTTGTGCCTACACACACTAAAACAAACAAGTTTGGGTATCGAAGGTGTTATCACACTAAGCTGCCTTGGGTCTTTTAGTTTCTTTTTGTCATTTTTAAAAGCCTTAGATTCTTATTTTTTCTTTAAAATAAATTTCTCATCCCTTTAATGTTATGTTTGATAGGACCCCTTTGGATGACTAAACCTTTGAGTCATAGCTCATGTGCTGATCCTCAATTCGATTTTTGATCCTTAAACCCTTTTTAGCTCATGGTCTATTCTTTATGTCCCCTCTCGTGATTCATCCCTAGGTTGATACCTCCCACAATCAGGCTGATGTGACACACCTCTCTCCTCACTCATGACCTCACATGCATGCCTCATCATCCCCACTTACCTGTCCAATCATTTTTTGATTTGGAAGCGCTGTCCACTCAGCAGGCAGTTCCGTAGCGCCTGTCACGTTTATCACTCATCCACTCCAAGTCATGATTTCCAGAACTGATACCATGTCCCTTATTTTCAGTTCCAGAAGTCAGTTGAAGTGCTTTCAAAAGATCTTGCATTTATGATACTTGGTAACGGTTTCTAAATTTGAAAAGTTCATCAGTGTTGTGCTGTGTAAGTTTGCCAGTTCCGATCAGGCGACCGCATGTCAACTAAATCCGATGCTGTGAGAGATTTCAGGGCCGAAGTTTCCTCAATATCATCCTAAGATCGCGCTGAGGATCTCAACATATGTCGACTTCACAGGTATCCTGTGCAACCTCCTTTGCATATTAATTTTCACAGGAGATTTGTGCTCGGGTTTCGGTTGTATAAGATTGCAGGGTAGTAAGGGAGCCATATTTGCATACCTGTAAACATCCTCGCTCATGTCCATGGTTTGATTACTATTGTTTGTTATAGCCTTTGAAAGTCGCAAGCCTGCAATAGCCTATCCTCTGTGTATGCGTTGCGCTATGTAGAGGCGCTGCTCAAACCTTCTCTGATTATTCTTTGCTTCCTTCCACCCTGAACAAAGAGTCATTTTGGGATTACCTCTTCACAGTCTACACTCTGAAAGCCTGTATACGTCTGAAGGTCCATTTCTCATAGTCAAGCTCGTTTTCTAAGCACTGTTAATTTGGAGGGCCATCTTTATGCATTTGAAACCTGAATTGAATATTTCTAGTCAGTAACATCCCTTAAGCCTCTTAAGAACCCTCATTTTGAGTCACGGAGACCCCTTAGTCAAAGAAAGCACACAAAGGTGGCAAGATAGTTCGAACATAACATGTGGACATGCGCCTTTACGACGCAGAACCCATGGCAAGGGAGATGTTTCGAAGAGCAGAATGCCTCTCTTTCTACCAGAACATGCAGAGAGGCCACCCAGAAGTAGCAAAACAAATTGCATTAAATTTTGATGGAAAGAAAACCAGAGTTGGAGATTTGGAATTTGAGGTAATTGAAGTCTCCATCTCAGCTGCAACAGGGATACCCATTTAAGGTGAAAATTGGTTCAAGGCCATGGTATTGAGTTCACCCTTCGTTAAAGATCTCTTCAAGCCTGAATACCGAGCCAACGAGTTATCTAAGAGTATGCCAAGGAATGAATTGATCGACCAGTTTGACAAAATGTTGAAAATCATACAGAGATATTTTAGTTGCGAAAGGAGATTTAACACCTTGTATCATTACCACATAAGGCTATTGTTAAATTTTGCTGGTAAGGTTCAGATGAATTTTCCTTATTACCTGCTGAGAAGTATAGGTAAAATGTCAGATAGGGTGCAAGCCAAATATAAGGATGTGGATTCTAATCTTTTCCACTCTGGACTTATTAGGATGCTTGTCTCTGAAGAGTTTGGAAAGAAAGATATTTCCTGGGATCATTTTTTGGTTACTTCTCACTTCAAGCTAGACCCAACACCTACTCCCCAATCACAGATTGCAGGTCCTTCATCACCTACTAGTACTAAAGCAGGGATCAACAAGAAGAGAAAGGGCAAAGCCCCTGTTTTAGAGATCAACAAGCAGGTCAGGGAAGTTGAGGAGGAAGCCTGTCCTTCTCCATACAAAGATTTCTCACCACCTCCTCCACCAGGGTTAGAAGAAGTTCGTTCTTCTACCAAGGTGACATCTAAAAAAGGGAAGAAGCTTCTCTTTCCCTCTCCTCCTCCAACAGTTGAAATCAAGGGTAAAATACCTTTCACTAGGTCATCAATTCCTAAGGGGGTTTTCAAAGAGATGTTTTTAGTAGAAACCCCTATGCATAAGAAGAAAGGGAAAGGCATTGAAAAATCTGTAGAAGAAAAACAAGAAACCCCTGTACAAAAAATCAAGGGTGAAGGTACCAAAAGAACTTTGGAGAGGAAAGATGAAATCCCTGTGAAAGATTGTGAAAAATCTATGAAGAATAAAGAAGAGGTTGTTGCGCAAGAGAAGAAGCATAAAGGAAAAGGTTTTGAGAAGGCTGATGAAACATGCAAGGAAACTCCTGTACAGATTGAAGAAAAGGACGAGAAGAACCCTGCTGAGACTGCACATGTCCCCAACCCCCTTGGCGGTCATACCTTCAAGAGACTTATCAGACAACTTAAGGAATCAAGAAAAGAAGTGTCTCAATTGAAAAGTGAAGCCATATCTAAAAGAGCCAAGATGACAGAGCTTATGGGGGGCTACAATGATACCCTTGACTTGGAAAAATTTGCAGCAAGAAGGGTTCAACCCCTTCATAGGCAGCTCCATAACCTCTATAGGCAGAACAGAGGCTTCCAGGCTCAGAACATGAAGCTAAAGGCAGAGCTGAAGCATTTCCAATATGAGGTAACCTAAATGAATTTACAGGTGTTGGTTGAGGCTGCCATTGAAGATGACAAACCAACAACTAAGGAGAGCACAACTACACTGAAGAAGCCTACCAGTGCTAAGAAGAAGAAGTCTACTGAGTCAATTGAAGATACTCTTTCTAGCAGAAAGAGTGTGAGGCTAAGTGTTAAAATGACAAAGTAGTTGGTAGTGGTAAACCCCAATTTTGAGAATTGTTCCTTTTTGGGAAGGTTAACTGATATGCACATACTATTTTTTCCACCTATATAGGCTTCTAGGCATTTCGCTATATGAATTTTGAACTTTGGCTAAGTGCTAGCTTCACTCAGTGGTAAAGGCACCTAAGTAAAATGATTTTGTCATCATGGAAGGACACACACTTCTCTACACACGTTCAAGAGTCAAAGACGTGGTGTTTTGGCATAGCTACCCAAACCCATATGCAGACACAATGTAAGTGGCGTTGTGTAATATTTCATAGAGCGCAGAATTGGCATACAGGCGCTACATAGTATTTAGCAGGGAGCAGGTTTACACACATGCGCAACACAGGGGAAGTACCTACAGGCACTACTCAATATTGCAACAGAGGACAAATGTTGGCGCATATATGCAGGACAATGGCGCTACCTACAGGCTCTACCTTCTCTCCTTGTTCCATTTTAGGGGGCGCTACATAGAGTTGCTACCCAAGGGAGTTGCCAACAAACACCAGGGATCTAGGAAGACTAAGCCAACAGTTTTGGATAAGTTAATGATGGAGTAAATGACAGAAGTAGCAATTGGCATTCAGAGGACAACTACAGGCTCCAAAGGGACACTTGGTAAAATAGGAGCTGAGCAACAAAAGAGGATCAAAGCAGTTAGAAGCGTGATTGGATTAGTCACCAACACTTCCCTATTTTATAGCATGGGTTGTTATCTTAGTTGTTAGAATAAATAAATGTTTAGATATTTTTAAGGAAAAGAGGCTAGCTCGTACCTCCAACTGTTGTCTCCCTTTCTTGTTATAAATAGATAGATCAATTGCTTTAGCAGGTTCGGATGGTTGAGAAAGGCTCCCTAAGCTGTAATATTTTGGATAAAGTGATTGTGATCTAGTGTGTACTGGACTTAAGACTTTTTGACTAATAGAAATCGGCTTCTATTTTAGATTATATGCTTCTAATGCTAAATGTTCATATTTGAATGCTTCATATGGATAACTGTGGTAATGATATGATGGATGTTTGATCATTTTATTGTCATGGTGTTTATTTAGCTCCTTAGTTTCTGATTTCAAGAAGATCTTGTTTTAAGAAACTTTCTTCCTTAGGCTCTTGTGGACCTGATGTTTGCAGTAGCCCTTACATTCCTCTCATTCAAGTTTTCTTTCTATCCACATTTACTCCCAAACCACTAGTTGAAGTTAGTCAAGACCTTATTTGCTGGTACATGTTAGCCCTGTTTCGGAGTTAGGATATTATCATTTTGAGTTTTTCCATTCGACCTTTCAAAAAACACTCATACTTTCACATATAATCTGATGGGTACTGGGCTTACCTTTCTTGCAATTAGAAGGTGACTCCTAGTGCTAACATTTTTGGTGCCGTTGCCGGGGACGATTTGAAGACTTTTCCCTGGGATAGAATGAAAATTCTTACTAGCTCTCAAGGTGCATTGGGACTTAGTATTTTGAATATTGCATCTTGCACCTGGTGACTCCATTGATTCAGCTCTGGCACCTAAAGGCAGACATACGAGATCAAATCCACAGTTACCTTTGGTTCCACCTGAGGCTGACCCAGAGAAGATAATCAAGAAGGGAAAAGCTTCTAAATTTTTTTTTTCTGTTGCTACCACAAGTGCTTCTGGTCAGTTGCCTGATTGCACTCTTGATACTCTAGCTATTTTATCAAGTAAGCTTCCCTTTATCTTCTTCTGAAGTATCTAAAAAGCTAGATTTTGAAGAGTTTCCTGTTGAATACTCTACCTTTGAAACTGAATTGAAAGAAGAAAACATTGATATATTCTCCTCCCCTGATATTGAGAAGTGTTTCAGTCTTGATAGTTTTGAAGATTTCCCTACGTTAGGTTTTGCTACACCTCTCTCTATTAAAACTTTTGCTGCCAAAGAAGTAGGAACTTCATCTCCTTCTCAGACCTTACCATCCTCTTCCAAGACTCCACCTACTGTTGTGAAGACTGAAATCTCCCCTTTATCCTTTTCTCCTTCTCCTAATCTGCACACAAGCAGGTCTCCTTCTCTTGCTTGTTCACCTAGAATCCAAAATCAAATGGCAGTTGTTAACCCCCCTGCAAATAGGATGGATGCCATAGTGGCTGCAAGATATGCTCCTCTAGTGTTGCCTCAGCCAATGAATGCTCTTCCCCCTGGAGATTATTTGAAATACATTCCCAAGTTTACTGTAGAAGAAGATATAACAGCTGAGGAACATCTTGCTGCTTTCTATAGCTATGCATATAACCAAAATTATATTGAAAATGAAGATGTTTAGATGAGGGTTTTCGTCCAAATCCTTTTTGGGGAGGCTAGGAAGTGGTTTAGGGGTCTGGCCCCTGGATCCGTCACGGGTATTGAGTCATTGGATGAAGCCTTCTTGAGGCACTGGGGTGACAAAAAGGATTTTCTATACTATATCACTGAATTTGGATCTTTGAAAAGGAAAGAAGGAGAGTCTGTCTCTAACTTTTCTAAAAGGTTTAAAAAAATGTACAAGAAGATCCCTGTTGAGATCAAACCCACCGAAACCATGGAAAAAATCACTTATGCCAGTGCTTTTGACTCCAAGTTCTGCCTTCTATTGAGAGAGAGAAGGTCACCTCCCTTAGTTCAGATGCAGGATGCTGCCTTAGAGGTAGAATCCAACATAATTGCTTCAGATAAGCTCAGGGGAAAATATGACAGAGATAGGAGGAAAAAAAGAGCTGAAGCTTCCACTTATGACTCTCCTGTTGTTCATTCATAGGTAGATGAGTTGACCAAATTAGTAAAATCCCTTTCTACTGAGATCGAGAAGTTAAAATCAGAAGGAAGACAACCATATAGAAATGCTCAGAACACTAAAAATAAAGGTAATTTCAAGAGACCCAACAATGCTCCCCAAATCCTTCCTAGAGATCCCATAAACACAGAGGGAGATGGTCAGAGGATTCAAGCTCCTTTTCAGAATAATCTGGTTGCTGATGAAGAAGTAGAGAAGGTAGAGGCTGTTCCTGAGATCCACTGTTTAGGTGATACATCCCCATCCCCACATTTGACTCAATCCTCTTATGAACAATCTTTAATGGATATTCAAATTAATGAGTTAAGCAAGGGAGGAAAAACGAAGTAAAATGCTAGTAGATATAATTTGAGATATAAGAAGAATGAAGAAAAAATTGCTGCCCCTAATCAGCCTGTTCAGAAAGAAGATTCTTCCAAGACTGTGATAGTGAGCAGCAAGGAAAAAGATTCTCAAAACCCACAACTTATGATCAGAAATCCTCCTCCTGAAACCAAAGAGATTTTGAAGCCTCCCCCCTCCTTCAGTTTTGAGCATGAGATCCAAAAAATTAAGATCCCTGTACCATTTTTGGAATTGAGAAAAAATGAAGAATTTAAAAAATATTTGACCAAAATGTTACAGCCCGATGCCTCTCCTAATTCCACTGATTCAATAAATCTGCAAGATGAAAAACCAACTGTGATTTTAGGCCCTTTGATAGAAGACAAAGATGACTCATCCCCTTCCTTCTATACTTCTCTCAATATTCATGACAAAGTGCTTCATAACTATCTTCTGGATTCAGGGGCCTCCCATAATCTTATGCCAAAATATTTTATGGATGAACTTGGACTGGAAATCACCAAAACCTATCATGACTTATATTATTTCGACTCTAGGAAAGTAAAATGTCCAGGGGTCATTAAGGATATGGTTGTGACTCTATTTTAGCTGCCCATGAAAAGTATACTTATGGATGTTGTGCTGGTTGATGTTCCTCCCAAGTTTGGCATGCTCTTGTCAAGGTCTTGCATAAAAAGACTTGGAGGAACCTTGCAGATGGATCTCTCATATGAAACTATCCCGGTGTTTGGTGGGGAGCATAGAAGACTTTACAGAGAAGACCAACTGGCTTACATTATTAGTGATGAAGCAAACCCTGCTAATCATCTTGTTTTTTCTCTTGATACCGATTTGGGGTCCAGCATTTTGCAGCTCACTGATGCTCCTGAAACTCCTCTTGAAATAAGAAAAAAGTCTGCTTCCTTATCTGAAGAACCTCCTCTAACCAATTCTATTTGGAAGATGTTCTTTGATGGAGCCTCTTCTAAGGAAGGTGTCGGTGCTGGAGTGCTCTTTGTCTCACCAACTCAGGAGACCATATCTTTGTCACACAAACTAGAATTTGAAACTACCAACAATGTGGCAGATTATGAAGCTCTTGTTTTGGGCTTGAGAGCTGCAAAGGATATGGGGATTAAAAAACTGTCAGTATTTGGAGATGATGAATTGATATTTCATCAAACCAAAAATATTTTCCAAACTAAACACCCCAGGCTTAGATCTTATAGAAATGAAGTATGGGACCTAGTGGAGATTTTTTTCTCTGAGTATGACATCTCTTTTATTCCACAAGAAGAGAATTTTGTGGCTGATTCTTTGGCTATATCAGCAAGCAATTTTAGGATACCTATACCGCCAATACTCAAGTATGATGTAGAAGTCAAATACAGACCTTCTATACTGGACAATGTCAAATATTGGAAGGTGTTTGAATATGATTTAGAACTTAAAAAATTTCTTGAGTTTGTTGATGAATTTGCTGCATTACACATTGATCATGATCTTGATTATGAAATTACTCCACATGCTGATGTTTTCCTTAACATAATTGCTAATCATCATATCGTGTAGCTACCTAGCAACCATATTCCAAAAGGACTAGTTCCTTTGGAAAAATTATTTGATGAAAATGATGTGGCAGTAAAAGGGAAAGTGTCTACTGACGATGCTGATATAACTGAGTGCAATTTGGGAACAAAGAAGGATCCAAAGTATGTCAAGTTGTCAAGTAGCCTATCAAGAGAGCAGAGGGCAGAATATGTCAAATTGTTGAAGGAGTTTGCTGATGTATTCGCATGGACTTACGAAGATCTCAGAACTTATGACACAAACATTATAGAGCACAAGATTCCATTAAAAGAAGAGACTAATCCCTTCAGGAAAAAGTTGAGGCAAATCAATCCTATGTTACTGCCTGTCATGGAGAAGGAGGTAAAAAAGATTTTAGATGCAAAAATTATTGTTCCTTTGAGATATTCCGAATGGGTGGCTAATTTGGTCCCCGTGAGGAAAAATAATGGAGAAATCAGACTTTGTGTCGATTTCCGGAATCTGAACAGAAGCTCTAAAAAGGATAATTACCCTTTTCCCAAGATGGAGCATATATTACAGAGGGTGACAGGTGTAGCGCGGATGTCTATGGCTGATGGTTTTTCTAGCTACAACCAGATTTTTGTTTTGCCAGAGGATAGAGAGAAGACGGCTTTTACCACTCCTTGGGGTACATTCATGTACGCCAAGATGCCCTTTGGTTTGATGAACACGGGGGCGACCTTTCAACGAGCTATGGACATAGCATTTATTGGAGAGAAGGAAAATTTTGTTGTTATCTACTTAGATGACATAATTGTGTTCTCTCAATCTGATGAAGAGCACTGTGATCACTTAAGAAAGGTTTTCTTAAAATGTAGAAAAATTGGCCTCTCTTTGAATCCTAAAAATCCGTTGTTCACCATGAAAGAAGGAAAATTATTGGGGCATATTGTGTCATCTGAAGGTGTGAGGATTGATTCCAGCAAGGTTGAATCCATACTGACCTTATCACTGCCTAGATCTAAAAAGGAGGTTCAATCTTTTCTAGGAAAGGCTAATTTCTTGAGAAGGTTTGTGTCAAATTTTGCTGAGTTGCCTAAGTATATCACAACCATGTTGAGGAAGGATAATGAAATCAAGTGGAATGATGAGGCACATAGTTCTTTTGATCAAATAAAGAAATCTTTGACGGAAGCCCCGATCCTAGTCAGCCCAGACTACTCCAAGGACTTTCTTATTTTTTCTTTTGCCTCTTTTGATACAGTAGCAACAATTTTGTTGCAGAAGAACTCTGAAGGCTTAGAGAAACCCATTGCCTTTTTCATCCGGGCTTTGAGAGATGTAGAATTAAAATATGACATTATGGATAAGCAAGCCTATGTACTGGTTAAAGCTCTTAAGTCCTTCAGATTTTACGTGCTACATTCAAAAGTTATTGCTTATGTTCTGTCAACTGTTGTAAAAAAAATTCTTATTCAACCTGATATTGACAGAAAACGCAGCAAATGGATTGCTAAGATCCTTGAATTTGATTCAGAAATTAGGCCTACCAAATTGGTCAAGGGCCAGGGTTTAGCCAAGCTGTTGGCTGAATCAAATTGCTCAGCGTTGGGAGTAAATTTCATTGGCTCATGTTCAAAAAAGAAATAGACTGAATTAAACAATAGAGGTGCTCAAGTCAGCCCTGCATTGGAAAATTGCAGTTGGTACAAGGACATTGTATTTTTCTTGCAGAATTTACAACTTCCAAGTGGTATGGAAAAGAATAAAGGGAGAGCATTAAAACTCAAATCAATAAAGTATTGCTTGGTTGATCAAATTTTGTATTGGAAGGATCCATTGGAGTGCTGTTGAGATGCCTAGACCCGCAAGAGGCCCAAAGGAATATGTCTGATTTTCATGACAGTTTGTGTGGGGGGAATCATTTTTGGAGGATTACTGCCTACAAGATTCTCAGGGCTGGGTATTTTTGGCCTAGTTTGTTTACATATGTTTGTGCTAAGATCAGAGCATGTGTTAAATGGTAGAAATTTTCTGGAAAGCAGCAGCTTAAGTCTTTGCCATTAAAGCCCGTAGTAGTTTCAGGACCTTTTCGACAATGGGGCTTAGATTTTATCGGGGAAATTCATCTCGCTTCTAGTGGCCAACATAGATGGATCTTGACTACCACAGATTACTTCACTAAGTGGATAGAGTCCATCCCTACCAGGAATGCTTCCCACAAGGTAATCATTGGTTTCCTTGAAGACATTATGGTGAGGTTTGGCTGTCTGAACAGAATTGTCACTGACAATGCTACATCTTTCAACGCTGAGCCATTGATTTAGTTCTGTGAAGAATATGGGATCACATTGATTTATTCAACCCCTTATTACTTATTACCCACAGGGAAATGGGATTGCAGAATCTTCAAACAAAAGCCTTATAAATATTGTTAAGAAGCTGTTGGAGGACAACAAAAAGGCATGGGATTAAAAAATCAAGTTTTCTTTGTGGGCTGAAAAAGTGACAACAAAGAGGGCCTTGGGTATTTCTCCTTTCCAGCTGGTGTATGGAGTTGAGGCCATTTTCCCTTCTCAACTTGCCTTGCCTGTGGAAAAATTCTTCCAAGATTATCAAGGGGAGCTAAATGATATGATCAGGAGGATTCAACAGCTGGTTGAAGTGCAGTAGACCCAGTAGCAACTGGTAGATAAAGCATATGATCATCAATTGAAGATCAAGCAGGCATTCGACAAGAAGGTGAAAAAAGAGGATTTCCAATTGGGCGATTTGGTGCTCAAGTGGGATGCACTGAGGAAAGATAAAGGCAAGCACGGTAAATTTGAAGCTTTATGGATTGGTCCTTTCAAAATCTCTGAGGTATTCCCTAATAACACTTTCAAGTTGCAGAATATGGAGAATGAAGAGGTTTTTGGTGGCCCTGTAAATGGGCATTTCCTGAAAAAGTACTTTGCTTGAGCCTAGAGTGGCTCTTCATGACATTGTAAATATCATTTTATTTTTATTTTTGTGTTCCAATAACTGACCCCATAGCCCTAGGATAAGGCACTGAATCTACTCATTCTTGGTAGCCCACAGGGGGCATGCCATCCCCTGTGGAGCCAATGTTAACACACTAAGTCGCCTTGGATCTTTTAGTTTGTTTTTATCATTTTTAAAAGCCTTATATTCTTATTTTTTCTTTAAAATAAATTTCTCATCCCTTTAATGTTATGTTTGATAGGACCCCTTTGGATGACTAAAACTTTGAGTCATAGCTCATGTGCTGATCCTCAATTCGATTTTTGATCCTTAAACCCTTTTTAGCTCATGGTCTATTCTTTATGTCCCCTCTTGTGATTCATCCCTAGGTTGATACCTCTCATGATCAGGCTGATGTGACACACCTCTCTCCTCACTCATGACCTCACATGCATGCCTCATCATCCCCACTTACCTGTCCAATCATTTTTTGATTTGGAAGCGATGCCCACTCAACAGGTAGTTCCATAGCGCCTTCCACGTTTATCATTCATCCACTCCAAGTCATGATTTCCACGACTGATACCATGCACCTTGTTTTCAGTGCCAGAATTCGGTTGAAGTGCTTTCAAAAGATCTTGCATTTATGATCCTTGGTAACGGTTTCTAAATTTGAAAAGTTCAGCAGTGTTGCGTTGTGTAAGTTTTCCAGTTCCGATCAGGTGACCACATGTCAACTAAATCCAATGCTGTGAGAGATTTCAGGGCTGAAGTTTCCTCAATCTCATCCTAAGATCGCGCTGAGGATCTCAACAGATGTTGACTTCACAGGTATCCTGTGCAACCTCCTTTGCATATTAATCTTCACAGGAGATTTGTGCTCGGGTTTCGGTTTGTTAAGCTTGCAGGGTAGTAAGTGAGCCATATTTTCATACTTGTAAACATCCTCGCTCGTGTCCATGGTTTGATTACTATTGTTTGTTATATCCTTTGAAAGTCACAAGCCTGCAATAGCCTATCATCTATGTATGCGTTGCGCTACGCAGAGGTGCTGCTCAAACCTTCTCTGATTATTCTTTTCTTCCTTTCACCCTGAACGAAGAGTCATTTTGGGATTACCTCTTCACAGTATACACTCTGAAAGCCTGTATAAGTCTGAAGGTCCATTTCTCATAGTCAAGCTCATTTTATAAGCACTGTTAATTTGGAGGGCCATCTTTGTGCATTTGAAACCTGAATTGAATCTTTCTGGTCAATAACATCCCTTAAGCCTCTTAAGAACCCTCATTTTGAGTCATGGAGACCCCTCAGTCGAAGAAATCACACAAAGGTGGCAAGATAGTTCGAACAGAACCTGTGGACATGCACCTTTTTGACGCAGAACCCATGGAAAGGGAGATGTTTCGAAGAGAAGGATGCCTCTCTTTTTGGCATAACATGCATAGAGGCCACCCAGAAGTAGAAAAACAATTTTCATTAAATTTTGATGGCAAGAAAACCAGAGTTGGAGATTTGGAATTTGAGGTAACTGAAGTCTCCATCTCAGCTGCAACAGGGATACCCATTTCAGGTGAAAATTGGTTCAAGGCCATGGTATTGAGTTCACCCTTCGTTAAAGATATCTTCAAGCCTGAATACCGAGCCAACGAGTTATCTAAGAGTATGCCAAGGAATCAATTGATCGACCAGTTTGAAAGAATGTTGAAAATCATACAAAGATATTTTAGTTGTGAAGGGAGATTTAACACCTTGTATCATTACCACATAAGGCTGTTGTTACAGTTTACTGGTAAGGTTCAAATGAATGTTCCTTATTGTAAATGTGTTGACCTGCACATAATAGATCTAGCTAAACAATGATACACACATTTGTAGAGAGAATTGGAAAAAGAAGAAGAAGGAGAGAAAGAATGGAAAGAATTCTCATTAACCGTTATGAATAATGAATAATTTACACATGGTATACTCTGTATAACTCAATGAGTTCGACTTGAGTTGAACCAAGTTGCCATAGTGGTGGTCTAGAGTGATCTGGACACACACCAACAGTTACGAGAGTGAACTTCCACCTATTCTAGTCTCTCAGGCAGTTACGGGAGTGAACTGCCACCTAGTTGAGTTAACTAGTCAACTAGTCTTCAGTTAACTGACTGAACAGAAAGTAGTGAGGAGTTAACTCAAGGAATCAAGGCTAATGCGCCACTTTGGTGATGATACCAAGGAAAGGTCAAATTAGCATGGTGATGATCCCAATGTTGCATGGTGATGATCCCAATGCAACATCTAAACTCAACTCAACTAGTCAAACTGAAGTGTGAACTGAAAGAGAGTATTCTCCAGGTGGAATATTCTCTCCTAAAATATAGGAGACCGGATAATGACTAATTATGACTAATAAACAAATAAAAACCTTAGGAAAAATAAATCCTAGGTGTGTGTGAAGTAACTCCAACACCCCCCCTGAACATCACTATGGTGAAAATAAAGACTGGGTCCCGGCAACGAGGCCATGTTAGGTACCCAAGTACAAAAGATACACTGAAAATAAAGTGAGGAAAGAGGGAAAACCTCATGGGAAACCCCTCCCCTCAAGTTACAATGTATTTAAAAATAAGAACTACAGTTGCTAGGCAACTGTGTCCTTCACTCCAAGACGACCTCACAGAGAATGGAATTTCTGCTCAGTGAAGGTCTTGGTGAAAATGTCGGTCATTTGTTCTGCTGAAGGACAAAACTATAAGTCGATGATCCCCTCATGTACTAAGTCCCGGATGTAGTGCATGTGGATATCGATGTGCTTCGTCCGCTGCCTCTGAAATGGATCTCTGTAGAACTTCGGAGTGCTCTGGTTGTCACACCATATGACAACCGATCGATGAAACTGAATGCCCAACTCAGTGAGAAAATGTTGTAGCCACATAGCCTGAATGGTTATGTTAACTACCCCTCTATACTCTGCCTCGGCTGAAGATAGAGCAATGGCAGCTTGCTTCTTGCTTGACCAACAGATAGGCCCGAAACCAAGACTGAGTGAATAACCAGATGTGGACTTGCGATCAATGCTATCGCCAGCCCAATCAGAATCAATAAACCCAATGACATCTAATGTAGAGTCTGCTGCATAATGAATCCCAAAGGTGATGGTGCCCTGTACGTATCGAAGGATACACTTTGCAGCTTTCCAATGTAGCTCATGCGGCTCCTGCATGAACCTGGAAACTGTGCCAACTGCATATGAGAGGTTTGGTCTAGAGTGTGTGAGATACAACAAGCTCCCCACTAGATGTCTGTACAGTGTGCTGTCAACCAGTCGAGTCTCCCCGCCATCCTCAAGTTTGACTCCTGATAGGAAAGGAGTCGGAGCAGACTTGCAGTATGTCATGTGAAATCTCTCAAGGAGATCTCATGCATACTTGGATTGAGACAGTTTGATACCTGATGCATCCTGACTGATCTCAAGTTCAAGGAAGAAGTGTAGCAGACCCATGTCCGTCATCAAAAACCTATCATGAAGAATCCTCTTGACTGCAGCTATCATTGAAGTCAAGCAACCGGTGATCAACAAATCATCGACATATATAACTAAAAGTAGAAGTGAATCAACTGTCCTGAGAATGTATACATTTGGGTCTGATTTACAACATACAAAGTTCTGTGACAACATGTAGGAGTCCATCTTGGCATACCATGCCCTCAGAGCCTGCTTGAGGTCATAAAGTGACTTCTTCAGTTGACAGACCAAAGATGAGTCCTGCATAAATCCTTGGGGATGCTCCATGTAGATCTCCTCAGAGAGATCATGGTGAAGAAATGCATTCTTCATGTCCATCTGATGGACTTCCCATCCCTTGGATTCCGTAATGGCAAGGTGCAATCGAATGGAATCCATCTTTGCTACCGGAGCGAAGGTCTCATCATAGTCAATACCATGAACCCGCTGAAAGCCTTTGGAAACAAGCCTCGATTTGTATCTGCTGATCTGTCCATTTGCTGCACTCTTGGTCCTGTAGACCCATCTGCATCTGACAAGTTTCCTCCCAGAAGGAAGGGGAACCAGATCCCAAGTCTGGTTCTCGAGGAGGGAGTTGTACTCCTCCTGCATGGCGGATTCCCAAAAGGGATTTCCAGCAGCCTCTCCATAAGAATGTGGATCTGAAGAATGAACCAAGAAAAGATGCCTGGAAGGTAATGGTTCAGTGGCAGTGAGTGCAATAGGAGGCTCCTCGAAATCAGATCGAGTCCTCCTACTATCGGTTGGAACACCAACGAGATCCCCTGCATCCTGAAGAGTAGTCTGTGCCCACTTGGGCCTCTGCTCTGGCTCTACAACTGCATCTGGATGCTCTGAATCTACATATAACTGTACTGACTCTGAATTTGAATCATTTGATTCCTATGAATTAGAACTCTCATCTGAAGAAGAGTCGGCATGTGCATGCTCATTATCTCGGACAGGTGGGAGAGTGAAGGTGTTTGCATGCGATTGTTGAGGTACATGCAAGACACTTTCCTCGAATTTGACACTACGCTCAATGATGAGTCAGTCCAAGGAAAGATCAATAAGCCGATATCCCTTCACACCGTCAGGGTATCCAACAAAAATGCACTCAATGCTCTGTGGATCAAGTGCCTTCCTCTTTTTAGAGGGAATCCGGGCCCATGCACGTGAACCAAAAATGTGAAAGTGGGCCACTTCCGGTTTGAGGCCACTCCAAGCCTCGTAGGGGGTCTTATCCTTGAAAGATCTATGAGGAGATCTGTTTTGGATGTATGTTGCACAGTTAAGTGCTTCAGCCCATAGTCTTTGTGGTAGTGACTTTGCATGCAACATGCAAGATGCCATCTCCTTTAGAGATCTGTTTTTCCGCTCAGCAACTCCATTTTGTTGCAGAGTGTAGGGAACTATATGTTGCAACTGAATTCCTGCCTCATGGCAAAGATTATGAATCTCATGATTCACATACTCTCCCTTGTTGTCAGTTCAGAGGACTTTGATCTTCTTTCCGGACTGTGTCTCAACCAAAGCTTTGAAATCTTTGAGGTGTTGAAAGACCTTGAATTTTTTCCTGAGAAAGTATATCCAAGTAAAAAGTGAGAAATCATCAACAAAAATGAGAACAAACCTCACTTTTCTGATCAATGGATGTAGAAAAGGACCCATGAGGTCACTGTGGATCAGATCTAAAGGTGCGAAAGCTCGTTGAGAACCATTATTTCTCTCCTTCTTCTTCTTTTTCCAATTCTCTCTGCAAATGTGTGTATTATTGTTTAACTATATCTATTATGTGCAGGTCAACACATTTACGCAATGGCAAGGGCCAATTGAATGGAATCCATCTTCGCTACTGGAGCGATGGTCTCATCATAGTCAATACCATGAACCTGCTGAAAGCCTTTGGCGACAAGTCTGGCTTTGTATCTACTGATCTGTCCATTTGCTGCGCTCTTGGTCCTGTAGATCCATCTGCATCTGACAAGTTTCCTCCCAGAAGGAAGGGGAACCAGATCCCAAGTCTGGTTCTCGAGGAGGGAGTTGTACTCCTCCTGCATGGCGGATTCCCAAAAGGGATTTCCATCAGCCTCGCCATAATACTGTGGATCTGAAGATTGAACCAAGAAAAGATGCCTAGAAGGAAATGGTTCAGTGGCAGTAAGTGCAATAGGAGGCTCCTCGAAATCAAATCGAGTCCTCCTAGTATTAGTTGGATCACCAACAAGATCCCCTGCATCCTGAAGAGTAGTCTGTGCCCACTTGGGCCTCTGCTCTGGCTCTGCAACTGCATCTGGATGCTCTGACTCTGCATCTGACTGTACTGACTCTGAATCTGAATCATCTGATTCCTCTAAATCAGAACTCTCATCTGAAGAAGAGTCAACATGTGCATGCTCATCATCTCAGACAGGTAGGAGAGTGAAGGTGTCTACATGTGACTGCTGAGGTACATGCAAGACACTTTCCTTGAATTGGACACTATGCTCAATGATGAGTCAGTCCAAGGAAAGATCAATAAGCCGATATCCCTTCACACCATTGGGGTATCCAACAAAAATGCACTCAGTGCTCTGTGGATCAAGTGCCTTCCTCTTTTCAGAGGGAATCTAGGCCCATGCACATAAACCAAAAATGCGTAAGTGGGCCACTTCCGGTTTGAGGCCCCTCCAAGCCTCGTAGGGGGTCTTATCCTTGACAGATCTATGAGGAGATATGTTTTGGATGTATGTTGCATAGTTAAGTGCTTCGGCCCATAGTCTCTGTGGTAGTGACTTTGCATGCAACATGCAAGATGCCATCTCCTTTAGAGATCTGTTTTTCTGCTCAACAACTCCGTTTTGCTGCGGAGTGTAGGGAACTGTATGTTGCAACTGAATCCCTGCCTCATGGAAAAGATTATGAATCTCATGATTCACATACTCTCCCCCGTTATCAGTTCAGAGGACTTTGATCTTCTTTCCAGACTGTGTCTCAACCCAAGCTTTGAAATATTTGAGGTGTTGAAAGACCTCAGATTTTTTCCTGAGAAAGTAGATCCAAGTAAAACGTGAGAAATCATCAACAAAAATGAGAACAAACCTCACTTTGCTGATCGATGGATGCAGAAAAGGACCCATGAGGTCACTGTGGATCAGATCTAAAGGTGAAAAATCTCACTGAGACTTTCCTTTGTTGAATTTCTCTTGGGGGTGTTTTCCGAGAACACATCCCTCACATACTCCCTTGGAGAAATGGATGTCTGGAAGACCATCAACTAATTTGTGCTTGCTAAGCTGTTGCATGTATCTGAAATTCAAATGTCCAAACCTTTCGTGCCATATCCTACTACTTTCATCAACATGAGTAAGTAGTAAAGCAGAATCTGGTTCAATGAATTCAGAAAATGTATACAATCTAGACTGATGATTTACCTCATCGGTAGCAAGCTTGGAGTTGGTTTGCATGTCATAGATGTCCATGAAATTTGGTGTGAATACGACTTTCTTTCCGGTGCCGTAATTCTTCATTTGATACACAAAGAGAAGGTTGACAAAAAGCTTGGGAACATGCAACACATTCTCAAAGCTTCCGTTGGTGAGTTCAATCCTTCCTTTGCCAGTGACTTCGACAGAAGAGTTGTCCCCCATCAGAATAGGAGGAACTTTGCATGCATACAAAGAAGAATAAATTTCTTCTGAGGCAACCATGTGATGTGATGCTCCTGAATCTACGATCCAAGCATCGAGAGAGGAGTTGATTGCAATCAAGGCATGGCTAGAATTTCTTTTCTTGGAATTCGGATCTTCTGGCTTCTTCTTCTTTGCACCCTCGGGGATGCGATCTCCAAGTTTGTTTTGCTAAAGTATCTGAGACATCAGATCTATTTGTTTTTGCATGCATGTGGATTCTGAATGGAATCCTTTGTGACAATACGTGCATTTCTCTCCTTTTCTTCCCTTTTCTCCTTTGGATCCGGAGGCATCGGTGAAGGGTTTTGTGTACCCTTCCTTCTTCGTATGTGCATGATATTTCCGCTTATATTTATCTTTAGATTTATGATATTTTTGGCTTCCATCACGCACAGTGAGTGCATGCACCCTTGGGCCTTTGATTGTGCCCATGTTGATGAGCTTGGTTTGCTCTTGTGTCAAGGATTCGATAAAGTCCTCAAGAGAAGGCATCTTCCAGGTGGATCTAGAGGCGAATCTGATAGTATGGAATGTGGATACGAATACAAAGAATTCAGGTCCAATCTTGGAGAGAATGGTGAGAACCATTTGTTTCTCCTCCTTCGATTTATCAACCCCGCAAGCTTTGAGTTGCGACAATAAATCCTTGAATTTTGTAAAGAAATCTTGGATATTCTCGAAGATTTTTGGATCCAATGTGAGCAACTCCACCTCCAAAATGTGTCCCCTCATCTCATCCTATTTTCCAAAGATCCCTTCCAATATGGACCAGGATTCATTGGGAGTCTTACAGGAAGATATATGAAAAAGGAGATCGGGAGAAATAAGACTGCAAATTGTTCTGAGTGCCTCATCCATGCGATTTAAGTACTTGGATTTTTCTATGGCTGATGTCAATTCTGTATTTGTATTCATGGTTAACCTATACAACCCTCTAGATTGGAGATGTATGGCTATTTTCTCCTTCCATGCAAAATAGTTGTAAGCTGTAAGAATGAATTCTTTTTGGAATTCCATCTTTTCGCTATCTTCGATCTTTTGTACCTGCAAATTTTTTTGGTGTAGCTTTTGCTTGGCAGTCCATCGGCTCTGATACCATGTAAATGTGTTGACTTGCACATAATAGATCTACCTAAACAATTATACACACATTTGTAGAGAGAATTGGAAAAAGAAGAAGAAGGAGAGAAAGAATGGAAATAATTCTCATTAACCGTTATGAATAATGAATAATTTACACATGATATACTCAGTATAACTCAATGAGTTCGACTTGAGGTGAACCAAGTCTCCATAGTGGTGGCCTAGAGTGATTTGGACACACACCAGTAGTTACGGGAGTGAACTGCCACCTATTCTAGTCTCTGAGGCAGTTACATGAGTGAACTGCCACCTAGTTGAGTTAACTAGTCAACTAGTCTTCAGTTAACTGATTGAACATAAAGTAGTGAGGAGTTAACTCAAGGAATCAAGGCTAATGCTCCACTTTGGTGATGATACCAAGGCAAGGTCGAATTAGCATGTTGATGATCCCAATGTTGCATGGTGATGATACCAATGAAACATCTAAACTCAACTCAACTAGTTAAACTGAAGTGTGAAATGAAAGAGAATATTCTCCAGGTGAAATATTCTCTCCTAAAATATAGGAGACTGGATAATGACTAATTATGACTAATAAACAAATAAAAACCTTAGGAAAAAGAAATCCTAGGTGTGTGTGAAGTAACTCCAAAACTTATTACCTGCTGAGAAGTATAGGTAAAATGTCAGATAGGGTGCAAGCCAAATCTAAGGATGTGGATTCTAGTCTTTTCCACTCTGGACTTATCAAGATGCTTGTCTCTGAAGAGTTGGGAAAGAAAGAGATTTCTTGGGAGCATTTTTTGGTTACTTCTCACTTCAAGATGGACCCAACACCTACTCCCCAATCACAGATCGCAGGTCCTTCATCACCCACCAGTACTAAAGCAGGGATCAACAAGAAGAGAAAGGGCAGAGCCCCTGTTTCAGAGATCAACAAGCAAGTCAGGGAAGCTGAGGAGGAAATCTGTCCTTCTCCACACAGATATTTCTCATCACCACCTCCACCAAGGTTAGAATAAGTTCCTTCTTCTACCAAGGTGACATCTAAAAAGGGGAAGAAGCTTCTCTTTCCCTCTCCTCCTCCAGTAGTTGAAATCAAGGTTAAAATACCTTTCACTAGGTCATCAATTCCTAAGGGGGTTTTCAAAGAGCAGTCTTTACCAGAAACCCCTATGCATAAGAATAAAGGGAAATGCATTGAAAAATCTGTAGAAGAAAAACAAGAAACCCCTGTACAGAAAATCAAGGGTAAAGGTACCAAACGAACTTTGGAGAGGAAAGATGAAATCCCTGTGAAAGATTGTGAAAAACCTATGAAGAATAAAGAAGAGGTTGCTGCGCAAGAGAAGAAGCATAAAGGAAAATATTTTGAGAAGGGTGATGAAACATGCAAGGAAACTCCTATACAGATTGAAGAAAAGGATGAGAAGAATCCTATTTTGAGAAGGGTGATGAAACATGCAAGGAAACTCCTATACAGATTGAAGAAAAGGATGAGAAGAATCCTACTGAGACTGCACATGTCCCCAACCCCCTTGGCAGTCAGACCTTCAAGAGACTTATCAAACAACTTAAGGAATCAAGAAAAGAAGTGGCTCAATTGAAAAGGGAAGCCATATATGAAAGAGCCAAGATGACAGAGTTTATGGAGGGCTACAGTGATACCCTTGACTTGGAAAAATTTGCAGCAAGAAGGGTTCAACCCCTTCATAGGCAGCTCCAAAACCTCTACAGGTAGAATAGAGGCTTCCAGGCTCAGAACATGAAGCTAAAGGAAGAACTGAAGCATTTCCAAGATGAGGTAACCCAAAGGAATTTACAGGTGTTGGTTGAGGCTGTCATTGAAGATGAAAAACCAACAACTAAGGAGAGCACAACTACACTGAAGAAGCCTACCATTTCTATGAAGAAGAAGTCTATTGAGTCAATTGAAGATACTCTTTCCACCAGAAAGAGTGTGGGGCTAAGTGTTAAAATGACAAAGTAGTTGGTAGTGGTAAACCCCATTTTTGAGAATTGTTCCTTTTTGGGAAGGTTAACTGATATTCACATACTCGTTTTTCCACCTATACAAGCTTCTAGGCGTTTAGCTATATGAATTTTGAAATTTAGCTAAGTGCTAGCTTCACTCAGTGGTAAAGGCACCTAAGTAAAATGATTTTGTCATCATGGAAGGACACAAACTACTTTGCACACGTTCAAGAGTCAAAGACGCTGTGTTTTGGCATAGCTACCCAAACCCATATGCAGATGCAGCGTAAGTGGCACTGCGTAATATTTCACAGAGCTCAGAATTGACATACAAGAACTGTAATATTTAGCAGGGAGCAGGTTTACACACAGGCGCAACACAGGGGTGCTACTCAATATTGCAATAGAGGACAAATGTTGGCGCAGATATGCAGCACAGTGGCGCTACCTATAGATGCTACCTTCTCTCCTTTCTCCTTTTTAGGGGGCGCTACACAGAGTTGCTACCCAAGGGAGTTGCCAACAAACACCAGGGATCTAGGAAGACTAAGCCAACAATTTTGGATAAGTTAATGATGGAGTAAATGACAGAAGTAGCAGTTGGCATTCAAAGGAAAACTACAGGCTCCAAAGGGACACATGGAAAAACAGGAGCTGAGTAGCAAAAGAGGATCAAAGCAGTTAGAAGCATGATTGGATTAGTCACCAACACTTCCTTGTTTTATAGTATGGGTTGTTATCTTTGTTGTTAGAATAAATAAATGTTTAGATATTTTTAAGGAAAAGAGGTCAGTGCGTACCTCCAACTATTGCCTCCCTTTCTTGTTATAAATATATAGATCAATTGCTTTAGCAGGTTCAGATGGTTGATCAAGGCTCCCTAAACTGTAATATTTTGGACAAAGTGACTGTGATCTAGTGTGTACTAGACTTAAGACTTTTTTACTAATAGAAATCAGATTCTATTTCAGACTATCTTCTTTTAATGCTAAATGTTCATATTTGAATGCTTCATATGGATAACTGTGGTAATGATATGATGGATGTTTGATCATTTTATTGTCATGGTGTTTATTTAGCTCCTTAGTTTCTGATTTCAAGAATATCTTGTTTTAAGAAACCTTCTTCCTTAGGCTCTTGTGGACCTGATGTTTGCAGTAGCCCTTACATTCCTCTCATTCAAGTTTTCTTTGTATCCACATTTACTCCCAAACTACTGGTTGAAGTTAGTTAATACCTTATTTGCTGGTACATGTTAGCCCTATTTCTGAGTTAGGATATTATCATTTCTAGTTTTTCCATTCGACCTTTCAAAAAACACTCATACTTTCACATATAATCTGATGGGTACTGGGCTTACCTTCCTTGCAATCAGAAGGTGACTCCTAGTGCTAACAAAAGGGTGGTTCACTCATGCCTTTTCTCATATAATAAAAAAAATCAAAATTGACAACTATTTAAAAATAAAATTTTGCAATTTTTCAAAAACTTCTAACTAACATGTAACGTGATTCAAGCAAATGTATCACATCAACTATGCATAAATGCAGTAAATAAAAATGTAAATAAAATATGATCATGCAACTAAACTACCATGGCCACACAAGTGCAAATGCAAGAAATCAAAATGACCTACCTACTTACTTGGGGCCCATGATCCATGGAAATTGGGTCCCATCGGATGTCAGGTGAAATCATACATCCAATGCAACCACCTGCTCAGTATCTCATCAAGGTATCTTCCCCTATGCTTAATCATATAATACAACAAGGATAAGTCAAGTACAAAATAATCATGAGAATAAATAAGCATGCAACCAATCATAGAGAATAACCCATGGAGGTGGGTGGGAGGGAGAAAATATTGCTGGAAGGAATAACCACAAGCTTGGTCCGCCCATTTCTGAGTAGGGATACTATGTATAGATGATGGCTCATCTTCATCCTCGATTACATGATCCTTTTTCTATAAATATTTTGATGAAGAAATTTTGAAACATTTCCCAAGTGGCAATTGTCTCGAGAGGGATTTTATTGTACCATTATTTAGCTTTCCTATTGAGAGACAAAGAGAAAAAATTCACACACACATCCTCATATTGGTTTCGGGAGGCACGAGAATTGAAAACTTCTGCAAAGGTATCCAAATGATGTCGAGTCGATATTGTATCCCCTTCTGAAAAGGTGGGAAGCCATTCTTTAAAACTACTTTGAAAATATTGTTTATAATATGAGTCCCCAAAAGGATCATCCCCAAGATATGGTTGGATATCAACATGAGTACGCTGCAACAAGTTATCCTTGGATGGATGAGACCAATCTATGCTCATATCATCATCAATCCGCCTAATACCTGGATCATCGAAATATGAAGACCAGTTCACTTAAGGCGACAATCAACATTCTTTATTTGAGAGATACCCTCAATGTCATAAATGGGGTCCTTATAAAAAATGATACAAGCCTTTTCACACCTACACCTGCCAACACGTATGAAATCAACAATATGTTGATCAATTTTATCATTGGGACTGATTACTTATTCATCTTCATATACATGTTCTTCAAGGATTTCTTCATCTATAATGGATTTTCTTTTAGAAAGAGATGCTTCATCAAGTTGTTCTTTAGTATACTCTCGAAGTAACTCATTCACAAGGTTCATTATATTCTCAACAACTTCATCAACATTTTTTTTCTCTTCCATCTGCAAAAGTGTCCTTGAGATACGGTAAGTTATGGGCAAAGATTCATCCCTTGGTGCCGTAATTCCATTTTCTGAAATGAAACTTCAAAGGATTCGCTAGAAGAGCTCAAGGCTCATCAAAATATGGAAAGGGTATTAGGGAAAGGAGGGTTCTTAGGTTGTGGAGTTGCTGTATGAGATTAGAAAGCTCATCAAAAGGGGAGAGGGAGCTTCCCTCATGTGGAATCGCCAGGCAAGTTAGGGAAAGAATTTGGGATAAATTACCAAGTGTCATTAGAGCTCAGAAGAGGATTTAAAATCCTCCCCAGAAACAACGCCAAGATGTTGTCGCACATATTGTAGCTTGGGAAAATCCCAACCCAAACCACAAAGGTGTGGCAACTATGGGAGTATTTACCCACTGTCTACTTAGATAAACACTCCCCTCACTTTAGTGATGATGAAATCATCACAAGGGGGGAATCTCGGGTGACCCTAGGGGTATTGAGATTAAAAGTGACAAGATATGAAATGTGACCCTATAGGTCAAGGTCAAATGTGAATATGAAGCTTGGGCAAGAGTCTTGTGAGAGGGTAATTGGTTTCCAAAGATGATGTACCTGCAAAACAATGTTATCCCTGCCCGGAACAAGACAATTGTTGGAAATATGGCTACAACAGAGATGACGCAGATGATCAAGGCGCAGATGATCAAGGTTGTCATTGATGGCAATCGATTGTTTA
>ML821793.1:62909-74366 GCA_009831015.1 Picea engelmannii | reverse complement strand
CAGGGTGCCTACTTGCGTCTTCGATTGCAAAGGAAGAAGCTGCGAAATTGGGAACAGAGCGGGATCGATGAGAAGAGCCAGGAGAATATACAGTCCAGAAATAAATGGTATAGAATTGGGCAAGACAGTTGAGATCTCGTCAAAGATTGGAAGTTTGAGATTAGAACGGAGATTGAAGACTGAGAGATAGATAATCACGATCTTAGCGGAGAAGGGAGGATACAGAGTTCGAGGCACCTTGGTGATTTTCGCTGGGTGCTACGTGGTGCTTAATATATGGAAACAGAATTTGCATGGAAGGTATAATCCGTACGGTAAGTCATTTTCCGTTGGGGCCTTTAGTCATATTTGAAATTCATGTGGTGTTAAAAATGTGAATGAAAAGTTATTTCTGTTAGGGCTTAAGTAGAGTTGGGTGTAAACAAAAACAAAAAGTGTTTAATCCGCTAAAGAAAGAAGAGATCTGCCAAAAGGAACCGAACTGCCAAGTGTAGTGACAGTTAGCTAAATCTAGCCCTGTCAAAGAATGATGAAGACCATATACGAGAAAGATTCCAGTACAGTAAAATGGCGGAATCGAAGATCTGCTTCGACATAGCAGGGTGTGCCTGCATTATGTTGACTGTTATGAGTTAGTGAAATAACGTCGACAATGGTTTTGATTATTTTCTCATCTCTGTTGATAGAGTTGATTACATAGTTATAGTCGAAAATGATTATTGGTATATAGTAGCTGTATTCTTCTATTGTGATAGTTGAATCAATAGCTCAACATGGTTTAATTGGTTGATTTGAGAAATGGAAATAGGCATACAGTCGTTGCCTCCTTGTATTGTAATAGCTGGATTGATAACCCAACATTGTTTTATGTTTTGATCGGGAGTAATTGGATATGTACAGTCACAAAAATTCTTCTTTGCGTTATGCATTGGTTTGTGTGTTTCCTACAACATGGTTTAAGTTGAAATGATGGTCGTTGTTACTGTGTGTTTAAATCGCCCGATCAAGATTATTGCAATTTAAAGTATTGATAGTTGTGTCTTGGCTGTCCATTGTGTATGATTTATGGATATCGTGCATCGTATCTTTTTATTGCACCATCAGAGATGGGCACAAGATTTTTAGTAGTATGGTTTCATTGCAATTTAATTGTTAAATTGGTTGAAGGAATGGAATCAAACACTTTTTAAAGAGCTTGTGTCTGTGTTTGATTTGAGGAATTCATTTATGGACAGTGGTTAATGTTTTGATGCTGAAAAAAGTTGAAACAAATGACCGTGTGTTCATTGGAATTTTGTTTCAAATATAAAATGGAAGAAATGAGAGGAAACACAATTCTTATACAAGATGTTTGGGAGGCATATTGATTTTGAGTATGATGACATTGTGTTAATTAAAAGGGTTGAAGATTTAAATGTGGACAGTGAATAAGTTTTAACACACAGTAAGTGTTTAATTGATCACAGTAATGGTTTAGTTGGTGTTGGATCGTTTGCATTAAATACATAATTGTTTTATGGATTACTTAATTGATTTTACGAACAATATCCGCTCTTTTCCCCTACCATTATTTCACTTTTTGCTAATTACAATTCCCCTCGCCTTCCCATATTCACTATCCACTCCCTATTCCTAAATTTTAATTATAGTTGATATAAGTTCTGTATTATGACAGTTAAGGGATCACAGGGATGAATTACAATGATATATTCTTTTGGGTTTACGTTACAGTTGATTGTTGTTGTCTATGAGCAATAATCATGATATTTCTCCCCTCATATTAATATTTTTCACTCAATAAAACCCCTCGCATATCCCATAACCTTTGTTGACCCCCTGCTCATTGAAAACCATTAAACAATTTGTATGGATTGGATTGCGTGAGTTTGATATGTTGTCGAGCCAAATTTTATTTCATATTTTAAAAGAGTTGTCATGTATGGTTGTTAAAGAAACTATTTTTTAATCAATTATGCATACAAGAATCAGATTTTTTAGCATAGGTAGCCATGGTAGAGGTAATTGAGGGAGAGGTAATTGGAACAGGGGCCCTAGAAGGCCAAGATTCTATATACACTTTGATGCATACTCGCAAGAGTTAGGCCAACTATTTCAGAGTTGGGTTTTTTAATTGGATTGGGTAAGGAGTGGTCCAACCTAGGCCCGAAAGGCCTCCCTTCCAAGCCCCACAGGTCCCTGGTATCTCCCTGCCTCCTCATTTCTCACTACATCCTGAAGTTCCTGAGAACGACGGATGGCAAGAGATTGTCCACCCGACAGTCTCCCAACATCGTGGCTGGCCTAACTTGTCTTTACCTGCTCCCCTGCCTATCAATCAAATTGTCCAAGCTGCCCGTGTTCACTCACCAGTTCAGTCTTCCCATGCGAGAAAAAGGTTGAAAACCGAGGCCCACCATGCCCCTGACAAAGGAAAAGCCAATGTTGCACCTTCCTCACCCTCCAATGACTCTGATAAATCCATGTCCTCCCGCATGCATTTGAGGGATGATTGCTCTCGTGTGATCAACAAGATTAGGCCTAAAGGATCCACATAGCCTAAGGCAAATTCAGATAGGTTAAAAGGTGACAACAACAACAAGGGAAATATTGCCTCCCATAGTGGGAAGTATGGATTTTAAGTTTTATTTATTTATTTATTAATTGTTGAGAACAATTGACTTCTGAAATTTTGGACAACACACTATTTTGGATATATGGGTAATATATTTTGGAAATAATTTCAATTATCATTGAGATAAATTGTCAAATATGAATGTGATGATGGGAATCACAAGGAGGGATGTTTTGTTTAATTAACTAGTAGTGTTATGATTGTTAAAATCTAAAGGGAGTCACAAGGGGTTCCACCTACTAGTTATTATTTATTTAAAAACCCTTATTATGATTTATTACTTTTCCCCCTAACTAAAAGTTGGTTGAGTTTCAATTAGCTTAACTAAGGAAGTAGTTCAACTACTTCAATCAATTCTATTTTTCTTTAAGGGAAAAGGAAAGGGAGGAACAAGAGGAGGATAGAAGGAGAAACATACTAAGGTTTTCTCTTTGAGTTTTTGTTGAGATAATTCAGTTTTCATTCATTCCTTAATTCATTAGAAGCCTAATTCCTTTTTATGATAGCAACGTCCTATTGTAGACAACAAGATTCAGGGCTGAATTACATAATTCAGACACTTGTTTTTTCAGAGGTGTTGATCTATCTTTGATAGTCTGTGTAGACTTGTCTATTTGTGAATTAGATTTCATGACTGACAAAGGATATTGTGTAGAGTCGAGTGGGCAACAATTTGTGGCAAGCTGATCCAACTTTTAAAGTTCATTTATTTATTTATTTTCTGTCAGAAGTTCTTTTGTATGTTTCATTGGGGACGTCTAAGTTTGACTTTGGTGCAAAAATTCCTCAGGAAATTTTGTAAAAAGAACGATTCTTTGATGAATTGGAATGAAATAAAGGATTGTTTTATGTCTCATTTGTTTTGATTATTGACTTGGTGTCTTTACTTCTATCTCTATATTTATTTCAGCATCTGATATGTTTAGAAAATTACATAAATAATGATTTTTTCAGCAAGATTTTATTTATAAAAAAATAACCTAAGCACTTGTAAACAATACTCGTGAATTAGGATATCAATTTTGATGGCTATAAACATAGGGTGATATTCCTGTCTATCTTTCTTTAGCCAAGCAGGATATGAAAATGTTTGAGTAATATCATTTCATATCTTTTCCTCAACACAATTGTTCAGGTTTACTTTTGAATTTTGGGCCTGAAATAATACGAATCATATTCTTTCTAATGAAACTAGTGGCACTTAGTTTGGGCCTTTCTAGTTTAATATATGATAGTTTTACCAAGGACAATTGTTTGAGACTAGTTTCAAGATTAGTAAAAAACAATATTTTTGATAACATACATTTCTAAAAGTATAATGAACTAGAACCATTTTTTTTTATCATGATTACTTTGTTATGTCTCCCTGGTTTCATAAAAAAACTCATTGTTTGAAACATCCCATAAAAAAAAACTATAGAGAAAATTCCAAGATGACTCGTTTGAGACTAATTTCAAGACTAGTAAAAAGCCCTAATTTCTACAGGATATATCTCAAAAAGTGTAGCAAACCAAAACCTAAAAAATTGGCCTTAGGTACTTTTCTATGTCTACTCAGGCTCCCAAAAATTTCACGGTTTGAGATTTAAAAAAAAAGGACATAGTGAAAATACCAAGATGACTCGTTTTGAGGAGCCAAACATAATGATCGTATGCTTTGAAATCAAATGTTATGCACCAAACACATACATAGCATAAAAAAGAGAAAGAAAAGTAGATCTACACCTTGAGAATGCGAGAGAAAACTGAATGAGAATCCTCTTTGAAGGGGCAACATCCTTTTATAATATCATTGTTACCCCTTCACATCTAGGGGTAACTAGAGGATAATTTTTTCTCTACATTCCACATTTTAGACAATAGATCTGATGATGTTATTCCAGACTCTCCACAGAAAACATCCTACATATGCCTCCCATCCATGCTTAGCTCTACTCACTCATATGATATGGTGCATTCATACACTTAGGTACATCATTCTAACACTTCATATAGAGTGATAATGTTAATACTTGGGGCATGGAAATGGTGATAATGGGTTGATTTGGATAATGGATCATGATGCTTTGAAGTTATGATTTTTTCCTTGCCTCACCTTGATGGTCATTATCATCCTCTAGTAAAATGTTATCACTATTGGGAAAAGTTGTACTAATGGGGGTAACATGTCCATATCCCTTACCATACCTAAAATTTTCTATATATCTCCTCTCTATTGTCCTTTATTTTGGGCTAGGTGTTACATGTATCCCAAAATGTCATGTGCCTCTTAATCCCATGAGAAGAAGGGGCTAGAAAGCCCGAGGTTGATGCAGCTTTACAAAAAATAACATGGAAAGAACAAAAATCCCCAAATTCAAAATGTGTGGAATGAAACAAATATGAAATAAATCAAAGTCTTAAAATCCAAGAAAATAATGAAGCATGAGCTCTACCCCTCGCCAAGAGGACATCACCCCAATTCCTGTGCAACTAATGCATATCTTACAAAAGGAATTAGCAAATAAAATGTCAAAATACATAGGAGGACAAAGATATAAACAAAAAGGCAAGTCTTGGTTTAAAATGACACAATGCCTAGGAAAGGGTATCTCATTACCTAAGTGCTCTCTATACAAAGGCACTCATGAGGATGAACATTATACATGATCTTGCATGTTAATGACATCCACCCCATGAAGTAAACCATGATCCATATCGTTATCATTACACATACCCTTTGATGGGTTTCCCTAGGACATACCTACTGGTCTGAGTATTGACACATCTAATAGGGAGTAATGATGACCCTCCCTTACCTAGACTTGGAAAATTTCATAATTTTGTAAGTTAGTGTGAAGTTTGAAGATGATATTCTATGAGATATATCTAGAGGATTTTGTATTAACATGACTTACTTTATATGTTGTGTTTGGACTGTGTACTTTGACTCTGATTTTCATGATGCCTCTTGGACCACATGGCCCCCCTCCTTGGACGTAGTTATACATGGTTGATGACATTTGGATCCTTTGGAGTATAAGGAGGGGTTATTACCCAACCTTGTATAGAGGTTGTCCCTTTCACTTGAGGGAGGTCGTTAGGTATCCCTAGGAGGACATTGGAGGATTTGATCACATTGCTCCAGTCATGAGACCCCTTAGTGTTAGGATATTTAGACACTTAGGAGTTAGTTAATATCTACTTGGTTTAATGTGCTGTTAGGTACAAGTGTGTTTCTTAGTGTGTTTCTTTAGTATGCGGTAGTATTCATTTGTAGTTAGGAAATACGACGGTCATGATATGTTCCCGACATAGAGTGATATGACAGTTCATATACTCCTTGATCTTAACAACGATTGATATGTGTCTTAACACCCAATTGGTCCATGATCTCTATTTAAAGATCATGGAGGGTCATTTTCCGATGATCGATTGTGAGAAACTTTCTTGTAAAATCTCTTTGTAATCTTTTTTTTTTGCATTAATAAATTGCTCCAAGTGGTTGCGTTGGATGGGGCCATGGATGTTTCCCCATAGGGGTTTTAACACATCAAAAAATCAATGTGTTGATCTTTGATATGGTTGTGTGAGTGGTTACTAAATGTGTTCATCTTCTGTTGGAATACTTGTGTTTTCGAACATGGTATCAGAGCCTGTTTGAAGACCCACTCCTGTTGTAGATTGAGATCGTGAAGCCAAGTTCCCTCATCTTCATTTTCTGCCATTTTCATACATTTATGGGTTGAGAGGACTATTCCATTGTGTCTGTAGTGCTCATTTCAATTGGGAACGCTTTTTTTTTTCACTCGAAAATGTTTCTGTTTGCCGAAGATACGACCATTTTGGCTAGATCCAGAGGTATAAAGTTTGGATACACCCTTTTAAAATTTTTGTAGAGTATTATTTTGGTTTCATATTGTTTGTTTCTAGGTTTCTATTGTTTTATATCTGCATATGCTCTTTCCCCCACGCCCTGTGCGATCTCGGAAAATCAGAAACATATAGGAAAATGTGCATTTTCTAGGTAAGCTAATCAAGATCTAACCCTTGTTGTCATCGAGAAGCAAAATTTTTTTCTTGTGTGAAAAGAGTTTTTTTAGCACGTTCTCCAAGGTCGTCTTCCACAACAACAACAACACCCCCAATCCTCCTGCTAAACAATACAATATGTTTTGCTAGCCCACTTGGTTAAAAGTTTCTTTATTAAGTAAGAGGTCTTGAGTTCAAGTCTCTCTTTTTGTTACTTTTTTTGAAAAAGTTCATGCTCCATTGTAAAGTGTATTTCACTTCAAGTATAAAAGTGAATCATTATAAGTAAATTTAATATTTTATTTGAGTTATTTATTTTTCATGCAACTTTCTTTTATAAAGTAACTTCATTGTAAAAGTGATCCCCACTTCTTTTTATAAAAGTGGGTCACTTCATAAAGCAACTTATTTGTAAAAGTGAGGTTATTTGTAGGGGTATCACCACCACGTGGTTCTTTGGTTACCATTTATGCCTTTTTTTAAAAGGGCATAACTTTGACATCCGAAGTTTGTTTTTAGTGCCGTTTTTTTTAACCGTCTAATTTTTCAAGATTTTTCCATCCAGATAATCATTTCTAGTTTTTAAATCCATATTATCTACATATTTAATATGGCTTCTTTGAGTAACATTTTTCTTACTAGCACCAACTACTTCCAATGGAAATCCCATATGGAGGATTTATTAAGAAGTAAAGGCTTGTACCTAATTACCTTGGGAAAGGAAAAATAACCCATTGATGCTGATAAGAAAGTAAAATGGGCTAATAGGAGTGACGAAGCATGTGGACTGATCGAAATGTCCATCTCTCCTGATTTAAGGTTCCACCTTCAAGAAATAAATGACCTCAATGGAGCTCGGGAAAATCTTGCATCTGTGTTTGGTAAACACAATATTATTCAAGCACATCAGTTAGAAAATCAAATACTGGATTTAAGTCCAAATAATTTTTCTTTCATTGAAGACTATCTATCTACGTTTGAAACACTCATAATTTTATGTGAAGAATGTGAGATAAAGCTGGAGGAAGAGCGATGCCTCTATATTATTATTTCTAAGCTAGGTAGTGCATATTGTGTGTTTGTATCTACCTTTTATGCCATGAGAGAGGATCTAGGGAAAGCTGATAAAAAACCCACTATTGAGTCCTTTTGTGATACTCTGATTATAGAGCAAGATAAGCTTGTACAACTTGGAGTGATTAACACTGTAGGTACCTCCAATAAATCCTTAGTCACCCAACAGAAAGATAAACCCAAGAATCCAAAGAAGCAACATCCTCTCCACAAAAACAAGAAAAACAAGGGTCCCAAACCCACTCAAACAACTTTAGCTCCTAATGGTGACAAAGGAGAAAAATATAAAAATAATAAGACTGACAGACATTGCAAATTTTGTGATAAAGATGGTCATGATGAGTCCAAATGTTTCAAGAATATGGAAGCTTTAGAAGCAACGATGAAGAAGCACAACATTAGTATTGATTTTAATAATTCTTCTTCTTCTCATGGACATTCACTTTATGCTTTTGGTTTCTCCTTCAATGCAAATTCTACTTCTTCCTTTGATGAGTGGCTTATTGATTTTGGAGCATCTTATCAAATGGCTAAGGATATTTAGACATATTTTCTGCTGTAAATGAATGTAACACCAAGAAAACATTTTTTGGTGATGATATATCTCTTACTGTTCTAGGATCTGGAATAATTCAAGTAGATAATGGTCATTTCAATGATGTATTATGTGTTCCAAGTCTTTCTTGTAAGCTTCTATCAGTATATCAAATCACTCATTCATGTGAAGGAAAAACCGTAGAGTTTTCACCTCACCAGGTTGTAATCAAGGATCTAAAAGATCCTAATCATGTTCTTGCAACTGGAATTGATGATGATATTACCAGGTTGTAGAAGTTTGAAAACTTTGGGTCATCATGTTTTCCATGATTTTTTATTTCTCATAGCGATGACTTGAGCAAACTTTGGCATGAGCGGTTTGGTCATCTAAACTATCTCTCATTGAAACAACTATGTAATAAAAAAATGTGACTAGTCTTCCTCTTGTTTCATGAAGAGATAGTGTTTGTGTTGGTTTTGTTCTCGACAAACATCATCGGGACAATTTTGACAAACGTGCCTCTTGGCACGCCTCGGGCCCTTTGCTACTTGTTCGTAGTGACTTGTGTGGTCCACTTTCTTCTCCTTCTTTTTCTGGGTGCAAGTATTTCTTAACTTTCATTGATGACTTTTCCAGACGTACTTGGGTTTACTTCTTAAAACTTAAGAGTGAAGTTTTTGACAAGTTTCTAGCCTACAAGGCCCTTGTAGAAAAGCAATCTGGACATCAAATTCAAAGGTTAAGAATAGATAATGGAGGCAAATATGTGAATAATAATTTTACAAGTTACTGCATTGCACAAGGCATCCAAATGCAACATTGTTCCATATACACCACAACAAAATGGTGTTGTTGAGAGAAAGAACCACGCATTAAAAAAATGGCTAATTGTATGATCCAATCTAAGGGATTAGTCTAAAGTATTGGGCAAAAGCCATCGATTGTGCAGATTACATAGTAAATCACACTCCCACAAAGGCTCTTAAAAATATGACACTAGAAGAAGCATGGACTAAAATTAAACCAGATGTAAGTCACTTACGTGTATTTGGCAGTATAACATGGGCTCACATGACTGATGAGAAAAGGAAAGCATTGCAGCCTACAAGTGAGAAGTGTATATTTGTTGGTTATTATGAAGATATCAAAGGTTACAGACTTCTTAAACCACATTGTAATGAAATTATTATTAGAAGATATGTTAAATTTGATGAAAATCTCTTGCTTTGCGAGCCTAATTCGACAATTGTTCCTTCTTCAGCCTGCGAACCATCTTCGACATTTGTGACTTCTTCTGTTCCAATTATGGTTTCTTCTTAAAAGGATGACAGTGAGGATGAAAATCCACCTCCGCCTGCTCACCTTCCTCTAGATGAGTCCATTGAACCTGAACCAACACCAACACCGCAGCTTCCTAGATGGGTCTGTTCAACATGAGAAGTAACCGATGATCTTGTCGGTGATCATTCAAATCAACGTCAGAAACATTCTTTTCTTTTGGCTCAAGTTTCAGAGACTCATGATCCAAAGACATTTGCAAAATTTTAGGTCATCCAGATTGGGATACAATAATGAATGAAGAGTATCATTCTTTAATGGAAAATGATACTTGGGATCTTGTACCTCTTCCAAAAGGAAGAAAATTTGTCGGATGTAAATGGGTCTACATAACTAAGTATGCATCAAATGGGAGTGTTGAAAGACACAAGGCTCAATCAGTTTCCAAAGGATTTTCCCAGGTTGAAGGAATTGATTATAATGAAACCTTTTCCCCTGTAGCCAAAATGAATTCCATCCACGTTGTTCTTGCCCTTGTTGCCTCACATAAATGGGAGGTCCATCAAATGGATGTTAAATATGCCTTATTGCATGGGGATTTGCAATAATAAATATACATGGAACAACCTCTTGGCTATGTCCAGAATGACTCTAGCCTTGTTTGTTGCCTTAAGAAAAATCTCTATGGTCTTAAGAAATCTCCCCTAGATTGGTATGCCGAAATGGAGTACTTTCTTATTGACACCAGATTTTCTAGATGCCATTCCGATCCTAATATCTATACCAAGAAAGTAGGAATCCATATCATATTACTTGTCCTTTATGTTGATGACCTTATCCTTACTGGTAGCGACTCAAAAAATTTAAACCATGTGAAAACCAACCTTAAGAAGAAATTTGAAATGATAGACTTAGGCTTTTTGCACTATTTCCTTGGCCTCCAAGTTTTGCAAACCAATGAAGGAAATTTTCTTTCCCAGTATAAGTATGCTTCTAACCTTCTTTGTTGCTTTTACATGGAATATTGTAAACCAACTCCTTATCCCTTCCATTCTAGACTCAAGCTTGGTCCCACCTGTACTTCTCTCAAAGTTGATGTCACCTTGTACCGTCAGTTTGTTGGTAGCCTCTTATACTTGACTCATACCCGTTATGATATTTCCTTTGTTGTTGGTCTTGTTGTTCCGTATATGAAAAAACCCCATGAAAGCCATTGGAAAGCAACTAAAAGGATACTTAAGTATGTATGGGGTAAAATTCAATTTGGGATCCATTATAGTTCAGAGGGGACTCCTTTATTGGTTGGTTTCACTCATTCAGATTGGGTTGATGAACCTGATGATCGAAAGTATGCTGCAGGTTATGTTTTCAGCCTTGGTTTAGGACTTGTCACTTGGGCCTATAAGAAACAATAGGCTATTTCACTTTTTTCAATAGAAGCATAGTACCGAGCATCAGTAAATGCAAGTTAGGAAGCCTTGTGGCTTCGACAAATCCTTTCAAAGTTTGGATTCCAACAAAAACATCTAACCATCCTTTGGTGCGACAATCGGAGTGCCATCAATCTCGTCAAAGACCCAATTCAACATCAACGCAACAAACACATCAAGCTACACATGCACTTCATTAGAAAGCTCATTCATGATAAATTTATTGAAGTGCTATTTTTCCCTACAAAATATCAAGTTGCAAACATTTTCACAAAGTCTCTTACAGAAGCGAAGTTTTCCAAACTTCAATCTATGTTAGGAGTTCATGAATTTGTCATTAAGGGGGGATAGGATCTAATGCCTCTTTCCTTATCCTATTGTGTCACTATTGTAAATCCTTAAATCCTATCCCAAGTTGTTCTAAAGGGGGGATGTTAGGATATTTAGACACTTAGTAGTTAGTTAAGATCTACTTGGTATAACGTGTCGTTAGG
>ML821793.1:28499-62809 GCA_009831015.1 Picea engelmannii | reverse complement strand
ACACTATTTTGGATATATGGGTAATATATTTTGGAAATAATTTCAATTATCATTGAGATAAATTGTCAAATATGAATGTGATGATGGGAATCACAAGGAGGGATGTTTTGTTTAATTAACTAGTAGTGTTATGATTGTTAAAATCTAAAGGGAGTCACAAGGGGTTCCACCTACTAGTTATTATTTATTTAAAAACCCTTATTATGATTTATTACTTTTCCCCCTAACTAAAAGTTGGTTGAGTTTCAATTAGCTTAACTAAGGAAGTAGTTCAACTACTTCAATCAATTCTATTTTTCTTTAAGGGAAAAGGAAAGGGAGGAACAAGAGGAGGATAGAAGGAGAAACATACTAAGGTTTTCTCTTTGAGTTTTTGTTGAGATAATTCAGTTTTCATTCATTCCTTAATTCATTAGAAGCCTAATTCCTTTTTATGATAGCAACGTCCTATTGTAGACAACAAGATTCAGGGCTGAATTACATAATTCAGACACTTGTTTTTTCAGAGGTGTTGATCTATCTTTGATAGTCTGTGTAGACTTGTCTATTTGTGAATTAGATTTCATGACTGACAAAGGATATTGTGTAGAGTCGAGTGGGCAACAATTTGTGGCAAGCTGATCCAACTTTTAAAGTTCATTTATTTATTTATTTTCTGTCAGAAGTTCTTTTGTATGTTTCATTGGGGACGTCTAAGTTTGACTTTGGTGCAAAAATTCCTCAGGAAATTTTGTAAAAAGAACGATTCTTTGATGAATTGGAATGAAATAAAGGATTGTTTTATGTCTCATTTGTTTTGATTATTGACTTGGTGTCTTTACTTCTATCTCTATATTTATTTCAGCATCTGATATGTTTAGAAAATTACATAAATAATGATTTTTTCAGCAAGATTTTATTTATAAAAAAATAACCTAAGCACTTGTAAACAATACTCGTGAATTAGGATATCAATTTTGATGGCTATAAACATAGGGTGATATTCCTGTCTATCTTTCTTTAGCCAAGCAGGATATGAAAATGTTTGAGTAATATCATTTCATATCTTTTCCTCAACACAATTGTTCAGGTTTACTTTTGAATTTTGGGCCTGAAATAATACGAATCATATTCTTTCTAATGAAACTAGTGGCACTTAGTTTGGGCCTTTCTAGTTTAATATATGATAGTTTTACCAAGGACAATTGTTTGAGACTAGTTTCAAGATTAGTAAAAAACAATATTTTTGATAACATACATTTCTAAAAGTATAATGAACTAGAACCATTTTTTTTTATCATGATTACTTTGTTATGTCTCCCTGGTTTCATAAAAAAACTCATTGTTTGAAACATCCCATAAAAAAAAACTATAGAGAAAATTCCAAGATGACTCGTTTGAGACTAATTTCAAGACTAGTAAAAAGCCCTAATTTCTACAGGATATATCTCAAAAAGTGTAGCAAACCAAAACCTAAAAAATTGGCCTTAGGTACTTTTCTATGTCTACTCAGGCTCCCAAAAATTTCACGGTTTGAGATTTAAAAAAAAAGGACATAGTGAAAATACCAAGATGACTCGTTTTGAGGAGCCAAACATAATGATCGTATGCTTTGAAATCAAATGTTATGCACCAAACACATACATAGCATAAAAAAGAGAAAGAAAAGTAGATCTACACCTTGAGAATGCGAGAGAAAACTGAATGAGAATCCTCTTTGAAGGGGCAACATCCTTTTATAATATCATTGTTACCCCTTCACATCTAGGGGTAACTAGAGGATAATTTTTTCTCTACATTCCACATTTTAGACAATAGATCTGATGATGTTATTCCAGACTCTCCACAGAAAACATCCTACATATGCCTCCCATCCATGCTTAGCTCTACTCACTCATATGATATGGTGCATTCATACACTTAGGTACATCATTCTAACACTTCATATAGAGTGATAATGTTAATACTTGGGGCATGGAAATGGTGATAATGGGTTGATTTGGATAATGGATCATGATGCTTTGAAGTTATGATTTTTTCCTTGCCTCACCTTGATGGTCATTATCATCCTCTAGTAAAATGTTATCACTATTGGGAAAAGTTGTACTAATGGGGGTAACATGTCCATATCCCTTACCATACCTAAAATTTTCTATATATCTCCTCTCTATTGTCCTTTATTTTGGGCTAGGTGTTACATGTATCCCAAAATGTCATGTGCCTCTTAATCCCATGAGAAGAAGGGGCTAGAAAGCCCGAGGTTGATGCAGCTTTACAAAAAATAACATGGAAAGAACAAAAATCCCCAAATTCAAAATGTGTGGAATGAAACAAATATGAAATAAATCAAAGTCTTAAAATCCAAGAAAATAATGAAGCATGAGCTCTACCCCTCGCCAAGAGGACATCACCCCAATTCCTGTGCAACTAATGCATATCTTACAAAAGGAATTAGCAAATAAAATGTCAAAATACATAGGAGGACAAAGATATAAACAAAAAGGCAAGTCTTGGTTTAAAATGACACAATGCCTAGGAAAGGGTATCTCATTACCTAAGTGCTCTCTATACAAAGGCACTCATGAGGATGAACATTATACATGATCTTGCATGTTAATGACATCCACCCCATGAAGTAAACCATGATCCATATCGTTATCATTACACATACCCTTTGATGGGTTTCCCTAGGACATACCTACTGGTCTGAGTATTGACACATCTAATAGGGAGTAATGATGACCCTCCCTTACCTAGACTTGGAAAATTTCATAATTTTGTAAGTTAGTGTGAAGTTTGAAGATGATATTCTATGAGATATATCTAGAGGATTTTGTATTAACATGACTTACTTTATATGTTGTGTTTGGACTGTGTACTTTGACTCTGATTTTCATGATGCCTCTTGGACCACATGGCCCCCCTCCTTGGACGTAGTTATACATGGTTGATGACATTTGGATCCTTTGGAGTATAAGGAGGGGTTATTACCCAACCTTGTATAGAGGTTGTCCCTTTCACTTGAGGGAGGTCGTTAGGTATCCCTAGGAGGACATTGGAGGATTTGATCACATTGCTCCAGTCATGAGACCCCTTAGTGTTAGGATATTTAGACACTTAGGAGTTAGTTAATATCTACTTGGTTTAATGTGCTGTTAGGTACAAGTGTGTTTCTTAGTGTGTTTCTTTAGTATGCGGTAGTATTCATTTGTAGTTAGGAAATACGACGGTCATGATATGTTCCCGACATAGAGTGATATGACAGTTCATATACTCCTTGATCTTAACAACGATTGATATGTGTCTTAACACCCAATTGGTCCATGATCTCTATTTAAAGATCATGGAGGGTCATTTTCCGATGATCGATTGTGAGAAACTTTCTTGTAAAATCTCTTTGTAATCTTTTTTTTTTGCATTAATAAATTGCTCCAAGTGGTTGCGTTGGATGGGGCCATGGATGTTTCCCCATAGGGGTTTTAACACATCAAAAAATCAATGTGTTGATCTTTGATATGGTTGTGTGAGTGGTTACTAAATGTGTTCATCTTCTGTTGGAATACTTGTGTTTTCGAACATGGTATCAGAGCCTGTTTGAAGACCCACTCCTGTTGTAGATTGAGATCGTGAAGCCAAGTTCCCTCATCTTCATTTTCTGCCATTTTCATACATTTATGGGTTGAGAGGACTATTCCATTGTGTCTGTAGTGCTCATTTCAATTGGGAACGCTTTTTTTTTTCACTCGAAAATGTTTCTGTTTGCCGAAGATACGACCATTTTGGCTAGATCCAGAGGTATAAAGTTTGGATACACCCTTTTAAAATTTTTGTAGAGTATTATTTTGGTTTCATATTGTTTGTTTCTAGGTTTCTATTGTTTTATATCTGCATATGCTCTTTCCCCCACGCCCTGTGCGATCTCGGAAAATCAGAAACATATAGGAAAATGTGCATTTTCTAGGTAAGCTAATCAAGATCTAACCCTTGTTGTCATCGAGAAGCAAAATTTTTTTCTTGTGTGAAAAGAGTTTTTTTAGCACGTTCTCCAAGGTCGTCTTCCACAACAACAACAACACCCCCAATCCTCCTGCTAAACAATACAATATGTTTTGCTAGCCCACTTGGTTAAAAGTTTCTTTATTAAGTAAGAGGTCTTGAGTTCAAGTCTCTCTTTTTGTTACTTTTTTTGAAAAAGTTCATGCTCCATTGTAAAGTGTATTTCACTTCAAGTATAAAAGTGAATCATTATAAGTAAATTTAATATTTTATTTGAGTTATTTATTTTTCATGCAACTTTCTTTTATAAAGTAACTTCATTGTAAAAGTGATCCCCACTTCTTTTTATAAAAGTGGGTCACTTCATAAAGCAACTTATTTGTAAAAGTGAGGTTATTTGTAGGGGTATCACCACCACGTGGTTCTTTGGTTACCATTTATGCCTTTTTTTAAAAGGGCATAACTTTGACATCCGAAGTTTGTTTTTAGTGCCGTTTTTTTTAACCGTCTAATTTTTCAAGATTTTTCCATCCAGATAATCATTTCTAGTTTTTAAATCCATATTATCTACATATTTAATATGGCTTCTTTGAGTAACATTTTTCTTACTAGCACCAACTACTTCCAATGGAAATCCCATATGGAGGATTTATTAAGAAGTAAAGGCTTGTACCTAATTACCTTGGGAAAGGAAAAATAACCCATTGATGCTGATAAGAAAGTAAAATGGGCTAATAGGAGTGACGAAGCATGTGGACTGATCGAAATGTCCATCTCTCCTGATTTAAGGTTCCACCTTCAAGAAATAAATGACCTCAATGGAGCTCGGGAAAATCTTGCATCTGTGTTTGGTAAACACAATATTATTCAAGCACATCAGTTAGAAAATCAAATACTGGATTTAAGTCCAAATAATTTTTCTTTCATTGAAGACTATCTATCTACGTTTGAAACACTCATAATTTTATGTGAAGAATGTGAGATAAAGCTGGAGGAAGAGCGATGCCTCTATATTATTATTTCTAAGCTAGGTAGTGCATATTGTGTGTTTGTATCTACCTTTTATGCCATGAGAGAGGATCTAGGGAAAGCTGATAAAAAACCCACTATTGAGTCCTTTTGTGATACTCTGATTATAGAGCAAGATAAGCTTGTACAACTTGGAGTGATTAACACTGTAGGTACCTCCAATAAATCCTTAGTCACCCAACAGAAAGATAAACCCAAGAATCCAAAGAAGCAACATCCTCTCCACAAAAACAAGAAAAACAAGGGTCCCAAACCCACTCAAACAACTTTAGCTCCTAATGGTGACAAAGGAGAAAAATATAAAAATAATAAGACTGACAGACATTGCAAATTTTGTGATAAAGATGGTCATGATGAGTCCAAATGTTTCAAGAATATGGAAGCTTTAGAAGCAACGATGAAGAAGCACAACATTAGTATTGATTTTAATAATTCTTCTTCTTCTCATGGACATTCACTTTATGCTTTTGGTTTCTCCTTCAATGCAAATTCTACTTCTTCCTTTGATGAGTGGCTTATTGATTTTGGAGCATCTTATCAAATGGCTAAGGATATTTAGACATATTTTCTGCTGTAAATGAATGTAACACCAAGAAAACATTTTTTGGTGATGATATATCTCTTACTGTTCTAGGATCTGGAATAATTCAAGTAGATAATGGTCATTTCAATGATGTATTATGTGTTCCAAGTCTTTCTTGTAAGCTTCTATCAGTATATCAAATCACTCATTCATGTGAAGGAAAAACCGTAGAGTTTTCACCTCACCAGGTTGTAATCAAGGATCTAAAAGATCCTAATCATGTTCTTGCAACTGGAATTGATGATGATATTACCAGGTTGTAGAAGTTTGAAAACTTTGGGTCATCATGTTTTCCATGATTTTTTATTTCTCATAGCGATGACTTGAGCAAACTTTGGCATGAGCGGTTTGGTCATCTAAACTATCTCTCATTGAAACAACTATGTAATAAAAAAATGTGACTAGTCTTCCTCTTGTTTCATGAAGAGATAGTGTTTGTGTTGGTTTTGTTCTCGACAAACATCATCGGGACAATTTTGACAAACGTGCCTCTTGGCACGCCTCGGGCCCTTTGCTACTTGTTCGTAGTGACTTGTGTGGTCCACTTTCTTCTCCTTCTTTTTCTGGGTGCAAGTATTTCTTAACTTTCATTGATGACTTTTCCAGACGTACTTGGGTTTACTTCTTAAAACTTAAGAGTGAAGTTTTTGACAAGTTTCTAGCCTACAAGGCCCTTGTAGAAAAGCAATCTGGACATCAAATTCAAAGGTTAAGAATAGATAATGGAGGCAAATATGTGAATAATAATTTTACAAGTTACTGCATTGCACAAGGCATCCAAATGCAACATTGTTCCATATACACCACAACAAAATGGTGTTGTTGAGAGAAAGAACCACGCATTAAAAAAATGGCTAATTGTATGATCCAATCTAAGGGATTAGTCTAAAGTATTGGGCAAAAGCCATCGATTGTGCAGATTACATAGTAAATCACACTCCCACAAAGGCTCTTAAAAATATGACACTAGAAGAAGCATGGACTAAAATTAAACCAGATGTAAGTCACTTACGTGTATTTGGCAGTATAACATGGGCTCACATGACTGATGAGAAAAGGAAAGCATTGCAGCCTACAAGTGAGAAGTGTATATTTGTTGGTTATTATGAAGATATCAAAGGTTACAGACTTCTTAAACCACATTGTAATGAAATTATTATTAGAAGATATGTTAAATTTGATGAAAATCTCTTGCTTTGCGAGCCTAATTCGACAATTGTTCCTTCTTCAGCCTGCGAACCATCTTCGACATTTGTGACTTCTTCTGTTCCAATTATGGTTTCTTCTTAAAAGGATGACAGTGAGGATGAAAATCCACCTCCGCCTGCTCACCTTCCTCTAGATGAGTCCATTGAACCTGAACCAACACCAACACCGCAGCTTCCTAGATGGGTCTGTTCAACATGAGAAGTAACCGATGATCTTGTCGGTGATCATTCAAATCAACGTCAGAAACATTCTTTTCTTTTGGCTCAAGTTTCAGAGACTCATGATCCAAAGACATTTGCAAAATTTTAGGTCATCCAGATTGGGATACAATAATGAATGAAGAGTATCATTCTTTAATGGAAAATGATACTTGGGATCTTGTACCTCTTCCAAAAGGAAGAAAATTTGTCGGATGTAAATGGGTCTACATAACTAAGTATGCATCAAATGGGAGTGTTGAAAGACACAAGGCTCAATCAGTTTCCAAAGGATTTTCCCAGGTTGAAGGAATTGATTATAATGAAACCTTTTCCCCTGTAGCCAAAATGAATTCCATCCACGTTGTTCTTGCCCTTGTTGCCTCACATAAATGGGAGGTCCATCAAATGGATGTTAAATATGCCTTATTGCATGGGGATTTGCAATAATAAATATACATGGAACAACCTCTTGGCTATGTCCAGAATGACTCTAGCCTTGTTTGTTGCCTTAAGAAAAATCTCTATGGTCTTAAGAAATCTCCCCTAGATTGGTATGCCGAAATGGAGTACTTTCTTATTGACACCAGATTTTCTAGATGCCATTCCGATCCTAATATCTATACCAAGAAAGTAGGAATCCATATCATATTACTTGTCCTTTATGTTGATGACCTTATCCTTACTGGTAGCGACTCAAAAAATTTAAACCATGTGAAAACCAACCTTAAGAAGAAATTTGAAATGATAGACTTAGGCTTTTTGCACTATTTCCTTGGCCTCCAAGTTTTGCAAACCAATGAAGGAAATTTTCTTTCCCAGTATAAGTATGCTTCTAACCTTCTTTGTTGCTTTTACATGGAATATTGTAAACCAACTCCTTATCCCTTCCATTCTAGACTCAAGCTTGGTCCCACCTGTACTTCTCTCAAAGTTGATGTCACCTTGTACCGTCAGTTTGTTGGTAGCCTCTTATACTTGACTCATACCCGTTATGATATTTCCTTTGTTGTTGGTCTTGTTGTTCCGTATATGAAAAAACCCCATGAAAGCCATTGGAAAGCAACTAAAAGGATACTTAAGTATGTATGGGGTAAAATTCAATTTGGGATCCATTATAGTTCAGAGGGGACTCCTTTATTGGTTGGTTTCACTCATTCAGATTGGGTTGATGAACCTGATGATCGAAAGTATGCTGCAGGTTATGTTTTCAGCCTTGGTTTAGGACTTGTCACTTGGGCCTATAAGAAACAATAGGCTATTTCACTTTTTTCAATAGAAGCATAGTACCGAGCATCAGTAAATGCAAGTTAGGAAGCCTTGTGGCTTCGACAAATCCTTTCAAAGTTTGGATTCCAACAAAAACATCTAACCATCCTTTGGTGCGACAATCGGAGTGCCATCAATCTCGTCAAAGACCCAATTCAACATCAACGCAACAAACACATCAAGCTACACATGCACTTCATTAGAAAGCTCATTCATGATAAATTTATTGAAGTGCTATTTTTCCCTACAAAATATCAAGTTGCAAACATTTTCACAAAGTCTCTTACAGAAGCGAAGTTTTCCAAACTTCAATCTATGTTAGGAGTTCATGAATTTGTCATTAAGGGGGGATAGGATCTAATGCCTCTTTCCTTATCCTATTGTGTCACTATTGTAAATCCTTAAATCCTATCCCAAGTTGTTCTAAAGGGGGGATGTTAGGATATTTAGACACTTAGTAGTTAGTTAAGATCTACTTGGTATAACGTGTCGTTAGGAAAAAGTGTGTTTCTTAGTGTGTTTCTTTAGTATGCATTAGTATGCATTTGTAGTTAGGAAATCTGATGGTCACGATATGTTCCTGACATAGAGTGATCCGATAGTTCATATTCTCCTCGATCTTAATGACCATTGATATGTGGCTTAGCACCCGATTGGTCAATGATCTCTATTTAAAGAGCATGGAGGGTCTTTTGACGATGATCGATTGTGAGAAACTCTCTTGTAAAATCTCTATGTAATATTTTCTTTTGCATTAATAGAATGCTCCAAGTGGCCGCGTTGGCTGGGGTCATGGATGTTTCCCCATATGGGTTTTACCACGTCAAAACATCAGTGTGTTGATCTTTGATCTAGTTGTGTGAGTGGTTACTAAACGTGTTTGTCCTCTGTTGGAATACTTGTGTTGTCAAACATTTAGCACATGTGAACATGACCTTGATATCAATGATAATGGTTTGTTCAACCTAAATGATGATTAATTCGATGGGATGTTTCACCTTTTTAGGAGGATGTTTGGAATTTTCTTGAGGATGTTTCACTTGGATGCATTATGTGGAACTTCTTCATGCATGATGACACCCTTTGGAGATGGGACATTACTTTTAGATGATGAGATGTTTCCCTAGGAGCATGGATGTTCCACCTTGATAATGATTGGACTCTCTTGATGAGACATTGGGGTTTTCCTTGAGATGACATGGAATCTTTGAGGTTTTCACACCCTTTGGAGTGCTTGAGACACCATTAAATATGAAATGTTGCACCTCTTGAAGGTAATGTTTCACCTCTTGAGCCATATTTTCACCATTATGGAGTAATGTTAGCGTGCAGTGGGCAGACCTGGGGTTCAACATTAATTCACCAACAAAACTCTAAATATACCGATTCTTTCGATATCACCCGCAAGTAGGTGAAGTCTCACCCAAGGTATCTATGGGGACTGCAGGAGTCAGGTTTCTGCAGTCATGGAGGAATGTGAGGCATTCATTGTAACCATTTAACTTAACATTCATTCATTATACCATTCAACAATTGTGTAGAACCATCAGATCAAATAACATAATCATATTAACCATTCATACATTAAGTGTGCGACATAATCAGAATAAGAAACAAAACATCACACCAAAACATAAGGACACCATATTTAATGTGGTTCACCCCAAACTGGGCTATGTCCACAATGATAAGATTCTTATATTATTATTCAACATCATTTCTTACAAAAAGTGTGCACTATGCTCATACATGATAATTCAATTCCACCCAATATTCCCTTATCGTTCGCGCATACAATGCACCCTTAGCTCTCAACTCATACTCATCCAAGACTTAACACTCTTATTTTTCATACCAAAAATATGAGAACTCACTCATCCATAACATACTCTCGAACTTGAACTCGAACTCCTTTACCCCAAAAAACCTTTACATATTTATACATTTCCATTAGCCTTATCCCATTACAAAATGGACCTAAATGTATAACTACTTGTAACTAACTTCCTCCTTCCGCACATGCTACTCCCCAAAATGCGCTAAGTATATTCCTTTCTTCCACCCGTGTTTCTCCTTAGTCGACTTGTCACCCGATTGCTCCTGTGTGATTCCCAAAACTAGTCTCAAAATGTCATGCTCCAACAGGCCCTCAACACTCACCCTTGGTTTGTCCTGAGCCACTTTAGGCCTTCTTCCACATTGCACTGAACTTCTGGAATGTTTCTCTTGCAATCACAACCTTTTCTTTTACTTGTGTTTTTTTTGCTGCAAAATTTCCTCTACTGTGTCTGCAGTAATGTGGGTCTTTAGCATCTCTGCATTTTCTTGCACTACCCACTTCACTATGCCTTGCGCATCTAGAAGTCCCTCTATTACCTAGAACACTTACTCTTGTAGCGTCTCAATATTTTTTGCACGAGCTTGCCATTCTGCTCTCATTTGGTTTAAGTTTAAGTACAACTTCCTATTCTCTGTGATTGCATCCATATTTTCTATTAGTGGCAGAGTGCTCATCGTCTCTTTAAACTTTTCTCCTTCTCTAGCACAACCTTTAAATTCTGCCCTATTCCTTGCAACTCTACATCTTCTGTTAGTTGAGTCCATACTTGTGTGATTTCTTCATACAACTTGGCACACTCCTCCTCCAAAATCTTGAAAATTTTTGTTGTTTTCATCACTGTCTTCTCTCTTTGCTTTTGTTTCCTGTGCCAATATCTCTTCTACAGTATGTGTGATGAATTCTAACTTAAGATGTTCTTTCTGAGTAATAATCTAGTCAAATAAGTGTGTAACTCCTTTTTAACTTTCTTCTTCAATATGGGTATATGGTTTTCTTGTTTCTCAAGTATCATAAATGTTGCAATACCTAGGTTCTTGCCGTGCAACAAGTTTTCTTCCCTTGTTCTTTGTGTTCCTATTCTTCTTCTTGATTCTTCTTTGGTTCTTGTGTCTCCTTCTACACTATCTTGTTGATCTCTTGTTTTATGTAGTCCCGTTCCAGGAAAGTTTTCTATGCTATGATCTATTTCTTTCATCCTCATGATTTCTTCCTGCACTGACGTTATTGCTTGATTACTACATTGTTTCCTCGTTCCTGATGCATAATCTCTTGTCTTTGGTGGCACCATAATGCTCTAAAACTAACTCACATTTGCAACTTACTTGCTTGGCTCTGTCAAACTTGCTTGGCTCGTTCTGTCTCTCCAAATGCTCAAACAACAACAACCTTTTCCCGTCAACCCCTCATCTACTTTTATAACATGTCACAAAATTCTTCCATTCTTTTTCATGCCTAATTTTTTGGTCTAATCCTCTTGCATTCAAATTCAATTCTTTCCCTATTTCTTCATTAACTTCATATCTTGTGGTATATTTTCCAGTCTGTCAAAATCCTCTTGTCGGTTTTCCACTACCTCGTCGTCATGTTTGCTCTTTAATTCTTGTTTTGTCATGTATGTTCTTTAATGATTTTCCGGCCCTCTGGGAAGATCTTTGTCACAATTCAATCCTCGTTCCTACGCACAATTCCTTCCTTTTTCTACATCTCTGTGAAATTTTCTGGTTTTTCTCTTTACTAGTTTAACTGTTTGAACAATACCTTATGCATAACTTCAACATTCGGTCTCTTGCCCTAAACTCTTTTATTGCTTTTCTTATTTTCTTTTCCTTTTTCTATGATACAATATAATACAGATCCCATGGTACAAATACTGTGCGCTCAGAGTAGTATGTGAAAGCACAGTTTTCCCTATACAGTTTCAACCAACTACAATTTACCAGTCCTTCCATGAGTTCCCCATTCAGTTTCTCCAATTGAACAACACCCACCTATGTCACAAACCTTATCACAAATGGGCCCAACCAATGCATTTGGAACTTCCCAAGGTGCTACAATAACTTGCTGTCATAAATAAAAACCGAGTCTCATGTCTAAAACTTCTTTTGTTTAATGTGTCTATCATGCCATGCTTTCTCGAGTGGTTTATGAACTTGCTGATGGAATCCTGCGACAAATCGATCTTCTTCCAACTCTAATAGCTCTGGCAATATTCTTTCTACTGCACCCGAATCAATAAGCTTTGCCAACACGACAATGTACAAACTCATCATGATGAATTCCATAGGCATAACCGCTTCTTGACCATACACTGATCTAAATGATTTCTGCCCTTTCAACTTCTTTCTTGTTTTTCTATACGCCCATAAAACTGCTGGAATCCTAAAGTCCTAGTGATATCGACTTACATTGCATACCTTCGTCAACACATGTTCTAGGATCTTGTTGAATGCTTCCACTGTCCTGTTTGCCTAAGGATGGTACGGTGTACTCTTCTGGTGATGAATATGGAATTCCTCTTTCAAGGATGAAATTGTCCTATTCAAAAAATGAGTACCATGATCACTCATAAGGATTATTGGACATCCAAACCTTGTCACCACATTTTAAAACAAAAACTGGGCAACAGTCTCCGTTCTGCAATCTTTGAGAGGTTTTGCTTCAACCCAACCGATCAAGTAATATGTCGTGCCAATGCTGTATCTCTCACTTGACCTATTCGCTGGTGGATTAATCAGTCCAAAAATGTCAATTTCCCATTTATCAAATGATTGTAACGTCACTTGTGGTACTAAAGGAATTTCCTCTCTCTTGGAAGGATTCCCTATTCTTTGACAAACATCACAGGTCTGACAGAGCTCCTTAGTGTCATTGTGAAGGGTGGGCCACCATAGTCTTGTGTGCAAAATATTCAAAGCCATTTCTTCTCCTGCATAATGGCCTCCCAAAACTCCTTCATGTGCCTCGAACAATATCATATGTCTTTCATGCTCCAATAGAAATCATCGTAGAATACCATCTACGTATAACTTATACAAATTTCTGGCTATTAGATAATAGTTTGTTGCCTTGAATACTAACTGCTTCTTCTGTGCAATTTTAAACTCAATTGGGGCTACTCCTATACTCAAGAAATGGACTATATCTGCAAAATAGTCATCAACCATCTGTACTACAAATAAGTGCACATCTGACAGATTGTCATCCAAATTTTATGCATCTTCGCCTAATAGTATGCACAACAAGTGATTTGGTCCTGAGTTTAACTTTCCTCACTTCAAAATTACTTCAAAGTCATATTCCTAAAATAGTAGTAGCCATATGAATATCTTCCCTCCCAACACTGGCTTATTGACCAAGTATCTCAGTGCAAAATGATTTGTGTACATTTTAAAGTGTGAACCCAACAAATAAATTCTAAATTTATATAGTGAATATACCATTGTCAATCTTCATGTTTTGTAGTAGTATAATTAAGTTCCATAGTTGACAATTTCCTGCTGGAAAATGAAATGGGTTGATCTAAACATACTTCTCCTGGATATTCTAGGATGGTGCCTAATGCTACAGATGACACATCCACGTGAACATGGAACTCCTTCTTCCAATATGGAAATATGGAAATCAACACGGTAACTAACTTCTGCTTCAACGTATCCAAACTCTTATGGCATTCATCATTCCATTGAAATTTCACTTCCTTCTTCAACAACTTTTCCAACAGAGTTGTGATCTATGCATATTCCTTAATGAACTTCCTGTAATACCCTGTATGACCCAACGTTGCTCGTAACTGTCACACTAAATTAGGTAGTGGAAAATCAACAATTACTACAATGTTCACACAATCAACCAACAATCCTTGTTTACATACTACATGGCCCAACAAAATACCAAATGGAGTGAAGAAAATGCACTTCTTTAAGTTTAAAGTTATCTGAAGTTGACTGCATCTTTCCAACATCAAGCACAATGTTTCAACATGGTCTTTCAACAAACTAAACATTTTTTAATCATCTAAGTATACTTCCATAAACTTATGAATGCAATATTTAAATTCTTCTACAACCACTCTAGAGAATACTACTAGTGCATTCTTCAATCCAAAAGGCATAACTGTGTACTGGTAACATCCCCATTCTGTCGTAAATGTAGTCTTATGTCTGTCTTCCATCACAATATTAATAAGATGATACCATGAAAAATCCATTAGTGAACAAGCATGCTTCCTGACCTCCTACATTCCAGAAGAATTCATCAGTAAATGGAGTAGGAAATGGATCATGTAGGTAAGCATCATTCACTTTCCTCAAATCTACACAAATTCTAATTCCTTCCGTCTTCTTATTCTAAACCACTATTAGACTAATCCAATCTCACTCTGCAACAGGTTCAATAATTCTTACTTCCAACATCCTGTTTATCTCCGCTTTCACCTTTTGCGTATACACCGGGTTCAGTCGATATGGTCTCTTCTTAACTGGCTTAGCCTTTGGTTTCAAATGGATCTTGATCTCTCCTAACTCTCCAATAATCCCTTTCATCTATGAAAATTTAGTTGGAAACAAATCCTGATATTCACATAGTAAATCAACAATATTTTCAATAGTTTCTTCATTCCAATAATCTCTTATGTTCACAAACTTGGGCTCATCCTATGTACCAATATTCACTTTGCGTGTTCTCAGTGGATTTGCATGTATAACATATTCAAGTTTTGTACCTTCTACTGCATGCTCTCCTTCACTTTTTGGTATTTGTAAATTTCTCAGATCTTCGTCCTCTTGGTCTTCTCCAGTAACATTATAACATTCTGAAACTCCTCTAACCATTGTAGAATATATATGCATGCTACATATAGGTACTAGTTCTATCGAGTCTTCTAATGTAAATATCTTCTCCTTGATGACCTATAGAGTTGTTTCTACTGAAGGGGCCTCATATTCAAAACTAAAAGTAACCTTGAAGTTATGAGTTAATTATTCCCAGTCTGATGTCTCTCTGTGCACTTCCAACTCTAAGTACCAATTCTTCGGAATTGTATCCAGAGTGTGTATAAACAAGTGCATCCATTCTTGCTTCGGTACTAATCTCCATGTCACAATGCATTGTGTAACATGCTCTATAGGATAACTCAACCTGATATATTTCCACACAATATATTCATTTCTTGCTCCAAATCTGATCTGTAATAACCTTTTGCATTGTTGCCAATCCTCAATTTTGTCCTTGTGCGCATCCCACCATATTGCAGAAGTTGCTTTCAACACAATATCTAAAGCTAACATTATTTGCTGGCCTGGTATCGGCAATTCAAATTACTTTATAAAAGAGTCTATGGTTGTTAGTCCATCATACATCGGGGGATCACATACCTTAGTTCTAATCTATTGTAACGTGCAGGTAATTTGAGCACATCTTCTTATCGATGCTTCATGTAATCTCTGGTACCAATTCTCTAGTGCTTCTTCTAAATCTGATGCACATGAACTACTACTCCGCCAAATGAGTGCACCATCAGCAGTAGGGTTCACATAAACATCCATATGCATAGTCACATTATACAGGTTATTGATCTCTTTTTCCTTTTTTGGTTCCACGTATCTTCTTCCCTCTATGGGATCCAATGGTGCAGTAACTTTCCAGTCTCCCGCTTCAAAGACCGTCTGTCTCTTCTTCAGATTGATCAGGGTCTGGCTATCAAAATCCCAATCAAGTCCTAATAATTTTGGATAAGGATTATTTCCATCTACTATCTCGATTAATTTGAAATCATCTATACTGCGCACTCCATCAATGTTAACTTTCACCCCTAACAGTCTTCCAATTGGGATAATCTTATGTTGATTCACCAACCTCAATTGAATAGGTGACTTAACTTAGGTTTTCCCATTGTCTCCCAGGTCTACTTCAGAAGGACATTCACATCAAATCCTAGGTCTAAAATGATATTATCCATGTCATAATATCCTATCTGTGCATTCAGTTGGAATTCCCTATTTATCCTCTTCTTTTGTTGCACCTAGTTAACTACTCATTGTGAGACAACTTATTCCCTATCTTTCACACACTGATCAATCATCTTATGAAACATGATTAACGCAGTTTCATCCTTCATTAAATCTAGAAAACTCTTTAAGAAATTTTTCAAGGTAATTACCTTCTCAAATTTCCTTTTTGTATTTGTGTGGTCATATACTGGAGGTATGTCATACACAGGTGACCTCTCATACAAAGGTGGTGTGGTCGAATTCAATGTTATCCATTCTACTACTTTCAATTCTTTCCTTGATTTCTTGTATGTTTTCTTGTTCTTTCTAGGGTTAACCAATGGAGTAGGCTCTTCTACTTTCCTTACCCACTGCTCGGTCCACTTTCCTTGTTATGTCACATTAGCTCATGTTCTCTCTTCTCTATGCATAAATGATGCTACCTTAAGTCATTCATCATGCTCTTCTACAACTATCATCTGCACATTCAGGTTCATCTTTTATTTCCACTTCACGATCAACTGTGGACAGTCTTCTGTCGCATGGTCTAATTGTCTACATTAAGTGCATGTAGTGTAGGGATTCATATAGTCTTTCTCCAAATGCCCAGGTTGGTTACAATTATAACATATAATCAAGCCTCTTCCTCTACCAAATCCTCCTCTTCCGTGACATCTGAATCCTCCTCTTCCTCTTTAATTGTAACTTCTCAGAGTATTATACTATAGTACCCCTCCTTCTATTCCATCTTCCCATTCGACCCTGTATGCATCCGTTGTGTGCTCTCTCATCAAATCAAATGCACAACATTCCTTTTTATCATGTCCAACATACTTACAAAAATTACAAAGCAGGTTTCTAGCAATGCTTTGGTACTTCTGCATCAACAAACAAGCAGTAGGATGATAACCCATAATTTTACATATCTCGCACCATACTCCTAAAGGGTTCATAGCTCCTATAGCCAAATAATGTTGAAACGTTGGACACTCGTTATTATGATGACCTTCTATTTTGCATGTAACATACCAGACTTCCTCATGCTTTTCCTTTCCTTTTGCAATCTACTATAACTAAATAGTGAGTGCTACTAAATGTGACTGGACTTGATCCATCCCTGCGCCATTCTCTCCTACAGAGGATGCTTCCTATTTCATAGAGATTTCTAGGGCTTCTGACTGTGTCAAAGGGAAGTGTATATGCGACACTATTCCTGCAATGAACCATTCCCTATGTTTCTCATGTGGGATCTAGAAATCCAACCGATCCTTTAAGATCTTGAATCTTTGATCAAAATCCCATACCGACTCATTTGACAATTGCTTGATCTCTTTTAGCTCTGTAACACACCGTGACTCAGATTTCATCTTCTTGAACTCTTTCAACAAATCTTGCCTAATATCTACTAATGTTCTAATTTGTCCCACATACACAGTAGACCAATACTTCATATACCATAGTAATGTGCGTTCTCTGAACATCATTTCCAACTGCACAATCTTTGCATCATCATCTTGGACATTCTTCACTATCCAAATTTCTTCACAAACAAACAAATTTCATTTTGGATCTTCTGAACGTGCTCTATGAAAGACAAGCATCCTCAAAGTGGGATCTACTCCAGCCATTATGCTCTATGCGGTATTCATCCTTGGTGACACTAGATGATTTTGAATTTTTGTACTACTTCCACTACTCTGACTACCTTTACTGCTATCTTTACTTCCCTCACTAACTACAAGTGACAAAACTTCAGATCTTACCTCAGTTCTTGGGGATGCACATGGGGTCGTGGGTTCGACGTAGAGTTTGGATTGAGTGGGATCTTCTTCTACTGGACTGAGTTGATAATCCTTTTGCTTTTCTTTCTCTTCTGTGCACAATATTGCTTCAATCTGGAGTATTACACCAATGTCTCTTTCCTCAATCTCATTGTGCTTCCCTTCTCTCTCAGCCACAATCCTCTTCCTACTATGTTTAAATATTTTACCACTACACAATACTCCAATCTCTTCATCTATCACCCATCCTTCTTCTCTCGACATCCTCATCCCATCCATTCCTCAGTCCTTCTTTTCTGCATCCCTCTTTTCCATACACTCAGACCATTCCTGGTTAGCCCCCATCCCCCCTATGTGCGCAAAGGCGCTTAGCTACTAGGGAAATTTGTTTCCATCTTCATAACTTCCTTATCACAAAGCATCATGTTAATCCAAGTAGATAATAATTTCAAGTATCTTCCATGCAGACCCTTAAAGAGTTATCTTTTAACAACACTATATGACTGGGTACAATCTATAGAAAACTCAATAATATAACCCCCTAATATACTATCCAACCAGAAATCAACTACACATGATATCTTATTTCTTACTACTTTAACTTTATGAATCAACTCATGGTTTCAGTTTCTCTGAACAATAGTGAAAAATGTTCCATTCTTTTCAACTAACCTTTGTAACCACTTAGTCAAAATATTCGGGAAGTCAACAAAGAAAATCTCATGTAAATTTGTGAATACATACCTCTACAACTATTGTTCTGAACTGGTCTGCAGGTTCTTATTCTGACTTCTGGAAAACTCGTGCTCTCTCACCTCTAGCCACTATTTTATATCTTCCTTAGTCGGCCTCCACATTCCCCTCAGTTGGAGATCCCAATCCCAACAACGAAACCATTTGTTGGCGAGCAGTGGGAAGACCCAGGGTTCAACATTAATTCACCAACAAAACCCTAAAGATACCGACCCTTTCGACATCACCGACAAGAAGGTGAAGTCTCACCCGAGGTATCTATGGGGACTGCAAGAACCATGTTTCCATATTCATGGAGGAATGTGAGCCATTCATTCTAACCATTCAACTTAACATTCATTCATTATACCATTCATCTAGTGCGTAGAACCATCAGAGAAAACAACATCATCATATTAACCATTCATACATTAAGTGCACAACATAATCAAAACATTAAACAAAACATCACACCAAAACACAAGGGCATCATTTTTAACGTGGTTCATCCCAAACTGGGCTACATCCATAACGACATGATTTTTATATTATTATTCAACATTATTTCTTACAAAAGGTGTGCACTGCACTCATACATGATGATTCATTTCCACCCAATACGCCCTTATCGTTTGCGCATACAATGCACCTTTATCTCTCAACTCATACTCATCCAAGACTCAGTACTCTTATTTTTCATACCAAAAATCTCATAACTCACTCATCCATAACATACTCTCGAACTCAAACTCCTTTACCCCAAAAACCCTTTACATATTTATACATTTTCATTAAGGCTTATCTCGTTACAAAATGGACCAAAATGTCTAACTACTTCTAACTAACATCCTCCTTCCACACACGCTACTCCTGAAAATGCACTATCTGCCTTCCTTTATTCCATGCATGCTACTCCTCAATCGAATTTTCATGTGGTTTCTCCTGCACGATTCCCAATACTAGTCCCAAAATGTCCTGCTCCAACAAGTGAACTGACCTTTGTTTAGGCCACACATGTGAGCTTTGAGCACTATAGTCTATTCTATGAGACTATTTGACATTTGATCTTATTTACTTCATCTTAGAGGCATATTTTGGGGTCTTACAGACCTATCCACTTTGTAACATGGATTATTTATGTATCTTTGGCTTATCACTATGGTTTATGAGAGATAAAGGCATTATTTTATGTTTTTAGGGCTTGTATTGTGTGAGAAGGGTGCTAGGTCTCTCATATAAATAAGAGAAGCACTTCTTACTTCCAAATCATTGGTACTTATGGAGATTTACTACTACTTATTTAATTCTACTTGTATCTTTCATGAGGAATTCTATAGATGGTTAACTGGGACGATTTCTTTGGGAGATAATGTTTGAAGATGTTCTACTACTTGGATGACATGGACACTAGGATTTTGATGGATGGAGGATTTTTTGAGTAAGTCTACTCTTTTTATCTTATGTTTTGTTTAATTAAGCATTGTTAGATTTATGTTGTTCTCAAGTAATGATTCTTGATCCTCTTATGATCATTATTTAAACGAATCCTATTTTCCAAAACCCTTGGAAGGTTTAGTAGTGGAGTAATCTTCCCTTGTTTCATCCCTCAAATATTTTAGGAACTTTTTTTCTAGGGTTAGTAGTGGACTAACTCTAAGTTTTACCCTAAAATTATCCACTTCATTCTCTCAAATAAAGACTTCTTTTGACCCCATATTCCCAAAGGAGTAGGCACTAATTTTTTCTCCATAATAGTCAATTGATTTTTCTAAATTTTACTACTTAAGATTATGGTTATGGTTTTAATTTGCTGCAGTTTTTCACTTTCAACCATAGAAACCTAGAATTTTAGGGTTATTTAGGCATACTATTGCCGTAAACTCATCACTAAAACCCTAAAATAATTTTCTGGAATGATATTGCAGCCATCTAGGGAAAAATGTCTAGGGTTTTAGGGCTGTTTTTTTTTTGTTAGAAAATTAAACCCTAATTTAACGTAGGATTTACCATTATATATTAATGGATCATTTTATGATCAAATGTTTATCTTTTAAATACTTTCATAAAAAATTTGTGGATGAAAATTGACCAACTTACTACTGTTATATATTCATTATTGTTGGAAAGTTAATTTAATAGTGCTAAAAAGTGTGTATTCTACTGCTGGAATAATATTTATACAATTAGAGATCATTTATTTTTATTATTTTAATATTTTTTCTTACCACTATTATAACTGGTTTGCCATTGATATTTCATACATTTCTTCCAATTTTCATGTCATCCTTAGATTTTTATTCATTTCTAGTGTTTGGGGATCCTAGTGAATTCATATTTGAATTGGAGAGCCTCTTCTTTTGGCCTAAATCCTATATACTTTAAATATAGAAATTGTCTTATCCCACTACCTTTCCTTCACTTAATTTATCCTTATCTTGTTAGTAGTGTTAGTAGTCACCCTAGGGGACCCTAGACTTGATTGTGTCTTGACTAGGGATTCTTGGAGGCTACTGGAGAAGTGTCCCTTGTGCTGGATATTATTCCTTAACTAAATAAAGGGAAGTTGTTGCCTAGGTGATAGTGCTAACATCTTCCATGTTCCATTTGTCTTAGTGCCTTGTGAAGACTTTTCACTTAGTGATAGATTGTGTAGTAACAATAACAAATGTTTAAGATGAGATGCTTTCTAAAACTTGGTCTCCTTGGCATATATAGGAGGGAAAGGGTAAATTTACAATTAAAAGGTCTAGACAACCAATAAGAACAACACTAATATAATAAAAGAAATGTAATAACTCCATATGTAAGGATTAACAATATGTGGGTTTGAATCTTCCCTCAAAAAGAGATTACAATCTAGATATTTTCATGTTGCAAGAAACAATGACAGACATAGGAGAAGCTAAGTGGTCTTTGAATTCTTTATTTTCTAGTTGTCACTTTCAAGTGTCGGACATTTTTATAAGTTAGAAAGTTTACTAATAAGTTGGGATAATTTTGTTGAAAGGCACGAGACTAGCTTTCAAAGCTCTTTTGTTTTTTGTTTCTTTTAAAGAAACTAAAATATATATATATATATATATATATATATATATATTAAATGGAGTTGTGATATGGAAAACAACATTCAAACAACCTACATAAGACAACATACAACCTGAATAATCCTATATCTAGTACAAAGACAATAATATTTAATATCCTTCCTAGGACTTGCCCATATTCTTCAATACTGATTGCATCTTTATAGAACTGTCCTAAACACCAAAAAAAATTGAAATACATTCTCTAGATAGAAGAGGTGGAATCTTGAAAATTAGAGGCACCGAAGATATGTTGAGGCCATTCTTTAATGTCCATGGGAGAAATTCCATGGTCTGCATTACCAGTGCCATTTCTAGTACCAACATCATGAGGAGAGAGTCTGTCAAGGTTTATAGAGTCTAAAATAGAGTGTTGAGAGTGGGTTTGAGGTCTAAGTTGTTGTATAGTCGATTCCATTTCATCTAGTCTTCATGACACAACAATGAAGGATGCCTCAAATTCACCAAAAATTGTCACCATTCTTCATGTCAATCCAACCATAGTTTCCTTGAATTCCCTGAAGTTATTCATTAGTTTTTGAAGAGTCAAATTGTTCTCTTAGACAAATCCTCATGGTGAAGAAAAATATTTTTGAAGTCATTCATAGATGGTTCCATCATTTCCCACCATGGCCAAATACTATAATGTCTCCGACCTCCAAAGGTATCCCCAATAGTACCACAAATAATAACGAAATACAAGAAACAACGAGAGGGAATCATGCAAAAAAGAGAACAAACAACGTCATAAAAATAAGTCAACAAGCAAAAGGCCAAAGAGAACACGAGAGCCGACATATTTATTGAGGGATGTTTCTTCCAAAAGTTGCCCCAACTAGAGCTAGGGAGCTCAAGGAGCCCCAAAAAGGAGTGACCAATTGTCAGTCAACTCAATTTTTGAATTGATGAACATTAAATTATCAATCTAGGAGCTCGTAAACTTATGAGATGTCGACAAAATATATGAAGGAATCAACAACTAAACTATACTAAACTAATTTTATTAAATAAAAAAGGACAATTTACTTAATAAGTTTGTTCCAAGAGTCAACATTGAGGCTAGATTTAGTTACAGTATTTATTTCCGTCAGAAATATTACTACAACCATATAGTCCTCTCAATGATTCAAATGACTCTCATAGCTTATCAAGAATCAAACTCAAAGAAAATAAAACTTGCATAATTAAACCTAGAAATATCAATGTTTAATCAAGGTTCCATAGCTCGTGATTTGTTGGAATTCATGTAATCATAACCTATTAATATTTCTGGTAAAAATCCACACCTGGCCGACCACACTTGCAAAAGTAAAAGAGCATAAGGAAAGGAACAACAAAAACATAAGTAAATGAATAATCAATTCAAGTAATCAAATTAATAAATGAAATAACATCACACAACATATCTAGTAAATGCATAAATGAAGTAAAGGAAAGAATTTTTTTTGGCAAGATATACCAGAGAGAGGGGGCCCTGCCTCTCTTGGCATACACTGCAAAGAAAGACTACAACAAGGAGTTCACAATTTGGAGTAAGAAGTTCTTTATTCTATCATGAAGAAATTCAGAGATTACAATGATTCTACACAATGATCTTCCTCTTCAGTCTATTCTCTAATTTGTGTAACCCCCATGCTCTTTTATCTGAATGATATGATCTTATATTTATACATACAACTCCTCTTTCACTAAAGGAAAGGAGTTACAACAAGATGAGACTAGATCCTAGATAAGTGGGGTCTACAACCAACCCATCTTGAAATTGGTTAAACTAAGACAAATAATGTTGCTTGAATCACGTGAAGATCACAATAGCATAACCAAGTCATGCCTAAAAATAGCCATGTTCTCAAATTCGCACATAAGAGGCACAACAATCCAAATTACGAAGGCGCTACCGTATTTTTGAAGATGAGCACTACCAAAATTCTAAATGTGAGCTCTACTGGAATTATGAAGGTGAAGATTCTCCCATAAATCCCTTGTCGTGCACTTTTCGAGAATTTTGCCCATATACTGCCTAAATTTCCATATTCTACACAAAACCCATGTCTTGGAATATCATGATTCATCTTCATCTGCTTGGAAATGACGTGGAAAAATTGCCTTTGGAAACATGTCACTATAAGAAATTCAATCACAAGGGCGCTACCAACATTATGGAAAACACTCAATCCTGCCACATCCTCAAGAGGCAAGTTAGGAGATCACAATCTATACTCTAAGAAACCATCAAAACACAAATAATTCAACCATATTAACGTTTTTATGCATTATGAAGTTCATATGAGTGAAAATGGGTGATATAAGATATGTATGGTAATGAAGGTATAAATATATGAAGGATAAATGATAAAAAATGTAAAATGTAATGAAATTGTTGGAAAATGGGTTGTCAATGATGTCAACCCTAGATGAATAACCCCAAAAGAAGATGTCAACTCTAGAAGAAGTCAATAAGCCCCAAAGGTGTGGTCATGAAGCCAAAATTTAGTTGAGGAAAATAATGATGAAGGACATTGAAAATGCATGTAAAACCCTCATAAATGGATAGTCCTCGTCATGCCATTTCCAACGGGATATGGTACACCATGTGGTTCCTCACGATTGAGGAGTTATTTCCCCATGAAGTTGAAAGACCTGAAGAGTGGTTAAGAAGTCCTTAAACGGCTGCAACAAGAAGTTACAAGTCATTAATTAAAGGGTAAAACGGTTGTAACAAGAAATAATGAGTTGACCCTAAAAGTTAAGAAGTCCCTAAATGGTTGCAATAATAAGTTACAAGTCATTAATTAAAGGGTAAAACAATTACAAGAAATAATGAGTTGACCCTAAAATCAAGAAAAAGGGTAAAACAATCATTAATTAAAGGGTAAAATAGTTGTAACGAGAAATAATGAGTTGACCCTAAAATAAGGAAAAAGGGTAAAATGATCATTAATTAAAGGGTAAAACAATTGTAACAAGAAATATTGAGTTCACCCTAAAATCAGGAAAACGGGTAAAACAATTACAAGTTAGCCCCAAAAGAAGTCACTTGAAAAGTATAAATACACATCAAGTGTCTCTCATTAATACACACAAGTTTATTGAATATCTTCTACGTGAGCAAGTGATCTATTGGCGAGGCTAAGGAAAATTTGAAGATAATGCTTATTCTAGGTTGCTAAAGTCCGAGAAAGGTATGATGATGGAATTAGGTCTGTTACAGAGTTAAAGGTACATTTATATGCATGTTTTGAGGGTTATATATTGGTGATGTTATGATGCATGCTTGAGGCATGTCCTTGGTATATTGTTGAGACATTGGCACATGCTTGAGGCACATATTTGGTATATGGTTTGAGGCATATCTTTGAAACATGTATGCGGTACATTTCTTGTTGATGTTGATGCATGTTTGATGTTATGGTACATGTTTTATGGAATATCTTTTGGCATTTGGTTGAGGCATATACTGAATGATATGATACATGGTTGAGGCACACATTTTGGTACATGATTTTGGCACATGTTTGAGGTAGATGGTTGGCTGCATATCATTGATGTTTTGGTACATGGTTGAGACACATATCTTGATGATGGTATGATGCATGTTGAGGCACTTCTTGGTGATCTTGGTACATGCTTGGTACATATTTGGCACATGACTAAATGAATGTTTTGGTGATGTTGGGCATCGGGTTGAGAGATGTTCTTGGTGATGTTGACATATGATCTATGTGAGTGGATCAGGTTTCATTGATGTTGAGTATCAGTGATAGTGACAGGTTTATGATGGTATATCAGTGACAGGTTGATGTATCAGTAACAGTGACAATGACAGGTTGATCAGTGACAATGGAAGTGACAATATTAGTGGTAGTGACAGGTTGAGTCTACACTTATATTTCAGGGTGAAACGAAGGAGGCTACGACCCCCTAATTTATAGGATACAACCCAAAGCAAGCTCCAACTCCTTGTATTATATGGCTCCAATCAGAAGGAGGCTAGGACCCCCTTTCCTTGCCACTTTATTCCACCTTGAAATATAAGTGTAGACTCAACCTGTCACTACCACTGATACTGTCACTGCCACTGTCACTAATCAAAAAGTCACTGTTACTGTTACTAACTTGTAACTGTTTTACCCTTTTTCCTGATTTTAGGGTCAACTCATTATTTATTGTTACAATTGTTTTAACCTTTAATTAATGACTATTTTACACTTTTTCTTGATTTTAGGGTCAACTCATTATTTCTTGTTACAATTGTTTTACCCTTTAATTAATGACTTGTAACTTCTTGTTGCAACCGTTTAGGGACTTCTTAACTTTTAGGGTCAACTCATTATTTCTTGTTACAATTGTTTTAGCCTTTAATTAATGATTTGTAACTTCTTGTTGCAACCATTTAGGGACTTCTTAACTTTTTGGGTCAACTCATTATTTCTTGTTACAACCATTTTACCCTTTAATTAATGACTTGTAACTTCTTGTTGCAGCCGTTTAGGGACATCTTGACCATTCTTCGGGGCTTTTAACTTCAAGAGGACATAACTTCTCAACTGTGAGGAACCACATGGCGTACCACCTACCATTGGAAATGACATGATGATGACTATCCATCTATGAGGGTTTTACATGCATTTCAATGTCCTTCACCCTCTCTTTCCTCAACTAAATTTGGGCTTCATGACCACACCTTCGGGGATTCTTGACTCCTTCTAGAGTTGAAATCTTCTTCTAGGGTTCTTCATCTAGGGATGACATCAATGACAACCAACTATCCAATAATCTCCCCCTTTGGCATTTATGGCAACACTTATGATCCAACAATAATATGCCCCCCATGAGCATCGCTCCACATCTACCTCTTTTGATGTTTCTCTCCCCCTTTGACATCAATATAAAAGGGTCTCTCCCCTTGGGGTTGCTCCCCCTATCTTCATGCTTATGATATTTCTCTTTTCCCCCCTTTGAAATCATTGGAAAAAAGGGTAACTCTCCCTGTCAGTATGTCCCCCCCTGTCTTCATGCTTCTGATATTTATTTCCTAATCTCTTTCTTTGGCGATTTCTCTCCCCTTGACTTCTCTGAAAGATACCATGTAGATCAATGTGGGGATGTTTGAACTTAATTCCTATCTTCCAGTGCTTCTTAACCATTGGTGTTTCCTCTTGTAATTCAATGACACATATAAAAACATTCAAAGTTACTTAACTTCAAATATTTATGGCTTGTCTTGTTTACTACTCAGACATCAATGACCACATCATTTAACAATTTCTCTCTGATGATTTAACTTCTGTTGACGTTTTCTCTTCCTCTGTCTTGTTGTTACTTTTATTGCTTGTCTTCTTGTGACTAACTAATTCCACCTATCAATATGATTTCATCCACTGTCATATATCTGTATAGACCTACCAAAGGTCTCATGAATCCATATCTATCCATATGTCATAAAACTGTCCATGATTTTTCTACTCAACTGCATACAATGATGACCCATCTATTGTTTCTTAGAATCCTCCTTTTCATCATTCACATTACAGGGAGTCTTCAAGATGGATGGATTAGAAGAATACTTCAAACTGCTTTGATGCTAAGTCATCTTCCTCTTCTCTTATAGATTCATCATCTTCCTGAATTTTGACATCTTCCTCTTCATCATCCTTCTAAATTTTGACATATTCCTCTTGGCATGTAGATTCATCATGATCTTGTGTTGCTGCAAATCCTATGACTATGATCTATGGGACCTGTTCTTTATTTACATGCTCTTATTATTTTTACTTTCTTCTCCAAACCTTCTTGTATATGACATTATTGTTTTACTTCATGAAAGGCTCCATCACACTTCTGCAGTTACGAGCTATGTTTCCATAGTTGTGGCATTTGTAATAGTCAATATTGTGGGGGTCCACATAAACATCTCTTGCTTGAACATTTATTCCATACACTCTACAATTCACAACTTTATGTGCAAAGTTATTACATGCAAAACAATGTCCCAAAAAGAAACTTTGATATCTGGAAGCAAATGACCCTCTTTGTGATGTAGTCCTTTTGAATTCACGCCTTGGTTGATCACAATCTTCTCTTCTATTGTTTCCTTATCGATGATTAAATATTTTGAAGGTATAAGGACTTCTTGGAAATATGATTCTTCTGTATTTATTCCTCTGATGATACTGTGTTCCTTTGATTGGCTGATCTTATTCCATTACCTCAATATTTTTCTTTGAAGGATTGAGACTTTTGATATCTTCTGTGTAACTATTTTGTTCTGTTTCTTTCATCATGGAGCTTGAACCTTTCTCAAAATGAATTTTATTGTATCCTGGTCCAGACTTGTGACTACATGGCCTTTGACTTTTGAGAATGTCTTCTAACACTTGAGAACTTTTCAATTTTTTGTTGAGATTGTTGACTTCAACTTTCAATGACAGGATTTCTTCTTCAAGCTTCTCACACTCTTCTTCTTTCTTCATCATGTATATCTTCATGACTTATTTTGTTCTTTTTGATTCTTCAAGTTGGGTCTTCAAGGTGATGGTTTATTCTTCAAATCTTCTTTCTGATTGACTAAATTCTGCTTCAAGATTGTTTAATTCCTCAGATATTTCCTTAAGATGACTTGTCAAAGTTTTTTCTCTCTTCTCTGCTTCCTTTCTTTGTGATACTATTTTGGCTTCCAAACATTGTTTCTCTTTTAACTGATCCTTGAGAGTTTCATCATTCACTTTGGCTTCGTCCAACTGAGCTTTTAGATTTATGACAACCTACCTAACTTCTCCAAAACCTTCCTTTAACCTGATCAATTCTTCCTTGAGGGACTTGTTTTCCCTTCTTTCTTTATTTATCTCACTTAAGGCACTGATTAGTTCATCCTCAAAATACACTACGTCTACTTCACAATATTCCTTTTTTGAATCCATCTGACATGATGAGCATCTTTCTTTTCGTTTGACTTCAACATTTTCTTTATTCTGATTAGCATGCTATGGTTCTATGATAAGAGGATATTACTTAAAATAGAGATTATGTAGCTTATCCCAAAGTTCTTTGGATGATGAAAATATTCCCACTTTGTCTTTTACCAGATCAGGTAATCCTTCCAGGATGAAATCCATTGCTATTTTGTTGTTTCTTTTTAATTCCTTCTCGGATGCAGTATTTGGTTTCTTTGAAGCAGTGTATCATGTATAAAATGAGTACCAAACATCATACCCCTCTGTTTGTAAAAATGTTTTCTTTCTTGTGCTCCATATCTCATATTTCAGATCATCATGACCATAAAACATTGGTGTTCCATTTTCTGTGCACTTCATGAACACCAACGTTCCATTATCTGTGTAATCCATGATCTACCTTCTAGTGGTTAGGATGTTTTCTTGAAGGACCTTCTCTAATACCAATTTGTTGGATTACGATTGTCGTTAGACCAAAACCTAGATGCATTAATCTCTACCACAATTTCCAGAGTTAGGATCCACAAGAGGGGGTTAACTCATGTCATGAAATGCGCAAGAAGCATTGAACCCAATCTCCAACATAAATGACCATTAAAATTGTGTCCAAATGGAGGCCCAACCTCCCCCCATACTCAAGTTATTACATGTCCTCATGAAACAAGGATACATGTAAGGTGTTGTCCGAGTATAATGCATAGTCTTTGATCCCTACATATCTTATGACTTCTTTCCTTTCCTTTTTTTTGATGAGTTCCTCCTTTATTTTTAGAATTCTTATTTCCTCTTTTTCTTTTTACACACACACACACACACACACACACATATATATTCCATTTTTCTATTTTTTCATATTATCATTCTTCTCTATTTTTTCTCTGCAAAGGTATGAGTGAGACTGAGATGTGGACCTACAATCTAATGAGATCAGATTGTATGTATGTGGTGGATCATGTTCTTTGAATGATGTTCTTCATGTGGAAAGCATGAAGACTTGAAAACTGAACATAGATTTATATGATGTAAGACACTTGAATAGGAAGGGTATGTTTTTCTTTTATCTCTTTAGAGTTTATCAAGGTCATAGGGTAATGGATGATGATAGATGGACAGTGAAATATGGAGCATGAAAGGTAATGAAGTAGACTATGGTAAAATGAAAGGAAGGTGGAAACTTCAAAGGATTTATTTTTATCAATTCCATGTAAGATAACTACTTAAATATAGATATTGCTTACCCAACTTTACCTCTTTTGGATGTCTGATGATCTGAAGGATAATCACTGAAGTATTATTGCATAAGGTTGAGAGAGATATGCTCAACACCAAATGGAAATATATAATAATGTAAGGATGGAATTTCTTGTTGTTTCCGGTCATGTTGAATACATTGTCAGGCTACGAGAGATCTAAAAGTAGTGAAATAAAATCGACATATAGTAGTATGTTATAGGAAGACTGAATCCACTCAGGACGATTGAGGAAAGTATATTGATGTTTCTAAATATGTGCATGACACTCTGGAAAGGTTAATCTTACACTTCCCCAATGAACTCAATCGAATGCAAGTTCACCAATCTCGTAATCAACCAATAACACAATAACACTTGTACAATGGATCCCATCAATGATCAAACTTGAGACAACTATCAAATATTGATGCAGGAGCATCATCAACGAGAACGCGTGGTACGACAACTCAACGCCTTGGAATCATTTCAGAATGTTAAACAGTGGAGTTTATTGCGAATCTTTTGGAGCTAATTGAAAAACAGAAGAAGATCAAACACTTGGAAGCTGAATGATCATGAGTGATCTGGGAGTTTTCACTCCTAGTCTTGAATGTAACTGAACTAAGGTAGCAGTTAGGTTTTGTTTTCGAGTAGACGAGTAGTCAGGGGGAACCCTAAGAACCCTCTGAGATAAATAGAGGTTTTGTATGCCCAAATGAGGATGTTGCAAGTTAGTAGGAAATTGATGAGTTTTTAGTTGTTGTTTTATCATATTTGTAGCCATTTTACTTTTGAATGAATATAACAGAGGAAAATTGATCCAATGCATGGTGTTGCTACTGTTTACAATTCCCTTTTATTTTGTTTTCATGAATGAATGAGTTGTGTTATTGAGTATATGAGACTGTGAGATGTTTGTATAAGTTTCAATTGTTTTCTCTTCATTGAGTCCGTGCAAGGTGTGCACACAGTCCGCAAGGAGTGCATTGACAGAGTCTGTTTCGACTCAGAAGCTTAGGAGAGATAGCGTGAAGCTTCTATTTGCAAGGAGTGCAAAGAGATAGCTGCAAGGTGTGCATAGTCGTCGCAAGAAATTAAGTCTTGTGCAAGAATCCGCTACAAGGAGTGACAAAGTCTATTTCGACTCATAAGCTCAGAAGAGATAGCAAAAAAGGGATTGTTGCAAGGTGTGCATAGTCACCCGCAAGAAGAAAAGTCTTGTGTGAAGATCTGTTTCAAGGAGTGCATAGATCCCAAAATCCAACTAAGTGTTGAAGAAACCCCTCTAAGAAGCTGAAGGTTTGAAGAAGGGACAAGTTCCAAAGAGTTGGTGGAAGAAATACTTCAAGAAGGAGGAGCGCTCAAGTATTCGCGAGTTTAACGATAGAGGTCTGTTCAAGAGAGAGCGGGATCATTCTGGATCATCGGATCTGGGCAAGGTGAATGAGATTTAAGTCTTTGTGTGCACATAGGAGCGAGGACTCGCCGAAGTTCTGAAGAGGTCATGGACCATCCATCATCAAAAGGGGTAGGTGGCAGAAGATCCCTAACTCCAGAGTGAATCACTTTGGAAGTTTTGTTGATAAGGAGGAAGAAAAATCATTGGAGGGCCAAAGGCCAAAGTAGATCCAGGCCATTGGTTTCCAGGAAGTATGTGTCGAAAGATTTGAGATTCTAGGAGCTTTCACTTCGGAGGATTCCAAATGCAGAGTTTGAAAAATTCTCGAAGTCCCAAAGGCTGAAGTAGATCGCAATTGTCCATTGTAGAGGACACGTGGTGAGAATATGTTGTCTTCGCCTTGTTTCACCTTGGTGGTTGACATTATTCCCTAGTAAGTGGTCACCCTTAAGAATAGGTTTTCTACTGGGGGTTCCTCTTGACAAGTCATCGTGCTATTCTCGACAATATTTGTCACTTTCCACACTTCATCCCCTCATCTCCTCACCTTTTGGGATTTTTGGGTATATTGACCTAAGAGGGGATTGCCCCTCATTTTATGGGAAGAAGGGGTTGAAATCCCAGAAGGGAGATAGTTGAGAAAAGATAAAAGCCTAATCATGATTTTTACATAGAAATCCCCCTGTGGACAAGTGGATTCCCTCTTGGGCTCTAGACTCCTAAGACCAAGACATAAAGGGTGCTAACGTTGGTCATTGAGATCCTTTTAAATCTAGCTAAACTAATGTATAGAGAAGAGGAAGAAAGGTGTACCTTTTTAACAAAGTTCTTCCTCGCACAGTTCGAGTTGAGCTTTGATCCCCAAGCTCCTCGATAAGTTCTACAAACCAAACAAAACATAACAAGCTTCCTATTCTACTAAGATTAGCTTGAAACCAGATCTATATAATATAGACAAGTTCATGTAGAATAAACACAACCTTGAAAGAAACAGGCCAAGCACATATATATATTAATGAAAAAAAAGAACAATGCTTACAACCATATATGTAGATGCAACAACTTCACCAAGCTCTCTTTGTCTATACCCTTGCTCAAAAGTTCCACGATCAGAATGACTGTACCTTTCACTGATAAATCTCCCTTATGAGATCACAAGTTTGATGCCTCTAAGCTTCCATATATGTTTCACCATGAGAAGGCCTCCTTATATAATATTGGAGAGACCCAACCACATTATATATTCTTGGGATAGGTTGAGGATATTTCTCCATCAGTTGTGGATCCTCCCTAAGATTCAACCTTGAACTCAGATTCAAATCCAACTAACTCCAGAGATGAGGGGGATTTTTCCCTGATTTTCCTCAACAACCCAAAATTTTCTCAAACAGGCCAACACTCCCCAAAAAGGGTGTATAGTGTGTTGCAACGCTCCCCCAAAGGAGGGTACAGAGCGCTGGCACTCCCTGAAAGTGGGCAGGGGAGCGCTGCCCAAAATTCCTCCAAAAAATCCCAACGCTCCCCTAGAATGGTGTCCTAAGTGTTGCAACGCTCCCCCAAAGAGGGGTAGGGAGTGTTGGCACTCCCTGACAGTGGGTAGGGGAGCGTTTCCCTTCAAATATAATTTTTAACTGGTCTTTTCCATGGTAAAAGATTTGTACTCTTTGTCATGTGATTTCTCCTTCTTAAACCAGTATTTGAAGGTGTCTTAAGTGTCCCTATGATGTCATTAGAGACATGACATAAGAAAGATGACATTATGATGTTTGTGACACTTGCGACACTTGCGGTCAAGATGCGACACTTGTAACGACGACAATAGGTCATCATTGAAGTGATTAATTTTGATGTGTAATAGATTGCCCCCCAAAGTGCAAAGTTAGAAGACAAAAACTAATGATTGAAGTACTTTGTAGACTTTTTCGAGCAAGGGTATGGATGCAGAGAACCTGGTATAAGCTGCACATAACCATCAAACAAATATTATGACATGTTTCAAACCCAAGGCAAGCATACCTGTGCTTGGGTGATAAAGAATTGCAAGGTATGGCCGCCATAAGATATACTGCGGATCCATAATTATATTAACAAAGAGTATAGCCACCAAAGATACAATGTGGATCTATACTTCCATGACATGAACTGATCGTAGCCACGAAAAATACACAGTGGATCTATGAGATGACAAGACATAGCCACAGACCAATACAAAGTGGATCTATGTAACAGTATATGAGTCAATATTCAAGAGAAACTCTGTCACAACCTGGGTAAAGTACATATTAGAGTGATCACTCAACCCAGGGTCTTCTTATCGATCCCGATGCAGTACGAGTCTAACCATGTGAATAGATGTCCTGATGTTGAACATGGAAGAAACCACTTGATTATCGGTCAATGAGGTAAACTGTTAACAAGTGCGAGGGAAATCACCATTGATGTCAATGATTCCCAAGGTACCATAGTACATTCCAACGAATATGAGTAGATGAGCTGAAGTCGAACATTCATGGAATCACCCGATCAGGGGTCAATAATGTAAACCTACTATCGGAAGCGAGGAGGCCTGCCATTGAGGCATGAAGGTCCCAAGGTACTAACTGGTTTCTAAGTCTAGTTTCTGGATAATGTGTTGAGGTCGACAGGAATAGACTCGTCGTAGGAGGGCCTTGATGTATCCCCCATCAATGACACGAAACTGACACAGAGATGTAAATTGGTAGATCAAATGAACATGGACTAAAACGGGTATTAAAACAGGATATTTGCGATGGTTGACTCTTGAGGTAGATACTTCCCTTGAGCACTGAGGCACAACAACAAAAACATGACATGGAAAAAAACATGATAATGCAGTGGATACTGTGACTTTTTTTGGGTGACCCAAAGGAGTAAAGAAACTCAGAGGATTGGTTCAGTGTGGGGTTCAACAGATCACAATGTATGCAAAAACAAAGTGTCATGTTCAAGGGAAACCGTAAGAGTGACTTGTAATGTTTTCAAAAAATGCTTGGCTTGCTTCCTTCAATTCCCCCCCCCCC
>ML821793.1:0-28449 GCA_009831015.1 Picea engelmannii | reverse complement strand
TTTAACGAACTGGAAGAAGTAAGGGTTCGGTCCCATGTGGGCCCTTCAATGTATGATTTTTTTAACGAGTCCAGAGAAGGTAAACTTGGTGATTTTTCATGTTTAGAGAGTCTGAAAAGAACTTAAAGATGACTCTAGGGTTTTCCTTTTTTGTAATGTTAGTCTCATGAGTCTGAAAAGAGATAAATTATCACTCGAAAGATGCCCTTTCAAACCTTTTAATGAGCGGGAAAGGAAGCAAGATCACTCGACAATCTTTTCATATTTAGAGAGTCTGAAAAGAGATTAAAGACGACTCAAGGGGTTTTTTTTTTTGTGTGTCCATGCGAGTTCAAAAAAAGATAAAAGTTTACTCGGTTGCGTTCTCATGTTTTTTCGAGCAGCGCGAGAAGGAACTAAGACCATGCTCATTATTGGTTTCATTTTTACACAAGCTTGAAACAAAATTAAAGTATGCTTATAAATTCCCAATGTAAATTCCAAAGGTTGGGATACCCATGGATGGTTGGTACTCTACCCCCAGCTTGAAAATCTAGTAGCATAGCTCCAGAATGATGATCAAAGGCTAGAGACATGCCCCCCCCAAGCTTCAATTCATTCACTGATGTTGAGGTTGTCACCAATTTCTGTACGAGATGGAGAAAAATGATATAGGTGGATGCAATGAAGGTTCAAATACGAGACCTAAGGAAAGACTCGACTTGTTAGGAGAGGTGACTGTTTCAATTTTTAATGAGCTTGACATAGGAAAAGAACTATGATCATGGCTCTGGATTCAACCCCCAAATTTCTGTTTCATTTTTTAACGAGCTTGTTACAGAGAGGAAAACTATGCTCAAAACCTATGTTTCATTTTTTAATGAGCTTGCTATAGAGAGGAAAAAACTATGCTCATAGCTTATGTTTCATTTTTTAATGAGATTTCCACAAAGAAGAAAACTATGCTCGTGACCTTTGTTTCATTTTTTAACGAGCTTGAGAAGAAAACTATGCTTGTGACCTATGTTTCATTTTTTATCGAGCTTGTCGCAGGGAAGAAAACTATGCTCGTGACATTTTCTTAATCATGGCTTCCAAGAGGATAATTCTCTGGAAGGACACCATGTCAAGGGACAAAACTCATTCATGGATTCCAAGAGATCTTCACTGGATGGAAGAAGATCACTCTGGAAGGAACACATGTCGAGGTCTGGGATAGGGGTAAGGATATCAGGCTCCAATATCCCTACCGAAGAGATCACCATGTCAACTATCGGATCTAAGTCATCAGAAGTTGAAGTCATGGGAGACAACACCACATAATTGACCTATGGCAGGGGTTATACTGACTGCATATAAGACCCGTTTAGGGAGGTCATTGGGTTGATGGTCAATTCAGGGCCAACGAATGGAATTTGATCAATAGTCACCATTCTTCCATCGTGAGGGAAAGATATCACACGAAAGAGAGTGGACACAATATATTTCATGGCATAGACATAATCTTGCCCAAGGAGTAAATCGAAATCCAAGGGGTCCTGACTACAATAACATCGATAAAAATAGTTTTCCCTCCCAAAGTTATGGGAAACTAAGGAAGGATCCCTAAAGGGTGACTAGTTCTTCTGTTAAAATAAAATAGAGTCTGGGTAACCGACAAAAGCTGAGGATAACCCAAAGCTTACCAAGCAATAGAGGACAAAATACTAACAGACGAACCTTCATCTATCAGCGCATGAGGAACGTCCCGACCACAAACTTGTACTGTAATCTTGAAAGTAATGTGAGAGGGAAGACGAGGTCTAATTAGCACACCCCAATAAAAAAGGATGGCCTCATTACTTGGAGGGGGTTTCACAGGAGAAGGAGGAATTCCCCCCAACACGGTAGATTCTATATCAATGAGAAAAATGTGGGTAGAATCGGGTTTACTCTCTAGCGGGAGAGTAGGATCGATTGATAACGACATCAAATTCGACCACTTGGGTTTCATTCTCAAAGGGGAGAATGGGGTCGACAGCTAGAAAAGGATCGACCGAAGATGGGATCGGATCAACCACTTTGTCAACTGGTTCAAATAAGGACATGACCAGATTGACAACATGATCAACTAGACTGACCGATGAAGGGACCAGAGAAACCACTTTGGCACTCGTCAGAGGAGGAGTGGGATTGACCACGTTGGAACTCTTCAGATGAAGGGTGGGACTACCCAATGATGGGACTGGATTAGTCACTTGGGTTTCGCTTTTCAGATGAAAAGTGGGTTTGATCGATGGCGGAACTGGATCAACTACTTTGGTTAGTGGTTCAACTGAGGATGAAACTAGATTGAACACCTGATCAACCGTACTGACCAGGGATGGTACCAGATTGACCATTCCATCAACTAACAAAGGGTTGGGGGAAATCTTATGATAACCAGTTGGGAGTTGAATCTTTTCCAAAAGAGAAGAAGCCTCGTCCATACGAGGACAAAAGTGAGAGTAATGATCAACTTTGTATAACATGCAAGGAAATTTGACAATTGTCTTCTTCTGACCAACCTTAAAGTCACTAGTTGACGAGATGTCACCAATATGTCTGATGGGGAGAAATGACGTGGAAGACCACATTTCTAATAGCTTGGGAAGACCCATGCAATCCCTCAGAAAGTGGTCACCCTTACAAAGACTGCAAGGGAATTTGGGTTTCATATTCTTCGTTTTAATATTATTGACCTCATCAACACTCCCAGTACTATTAACAATAGCTGGTTGCTTGGATCCAACATTTGATGTAGTTAGAGGCTTGGTTCCTTTCTGGTTCTTCTTCTTCTCTTTCTGTTTCTTCTTCTTCTTATCAACCTGGCTACTCGCTTTAGAGATTTCACTAGGCAAAGAAGGAGAAATGGAAGGAGACCTGATGGATGAAGAAGGAGAGATGTCGACATGAGGTTGATGTGTGGGTGGTGTGCTTACATCTGAAGCACTTTCATTCGAGATCACCGGAGTGGAAAAAAACCATACTGGTAACCCAATTGTGAGACCTGGAAGGCTCAAAGTAGCGATGTAAGGAGGACCAACGTTTCCATAAGAAGGAAAAAAAGGTTTCCCTTGGAAAAGGGGTTCCTTCATTGGTCATTCTAGGAACTGAAGCCATAAAAAATAAAGATCCAACCTAGATTCTGCTAGGGAGAACAAACATCACACGCTAAAAATCTAGTAAGAAAACAAGCAAACAAGCAAACAAAAATCTTCTCACAATTAGCACACTAGTTGGTGATGAAACTCAACGTCGCGAGAACAAATTAAGAAGGGGATGAGATAGAGCGGGTGGAAAAGTTACGTTGACGACCTACTTAATGGACTTATGCCTTGGTTCAAGCTCCCACACATAATCATGGGTATACCCTCCAAGGAGCCCGAGTGAGTTTGGTCAACGTCGATTCCAGGCACTGTGAAGACTTGCCCCTCCACAGTCACCTTGTGTAAATACCTTAAAGAGATAGGCCACTAAGGTTACCAGCTACAACAATGATGCCTGGGGAAACAATCGACAGTCTGATCCATGCGTAAGGGCAGGGTATCTGGCCCAAAATCAACTTGAAAGGCTTCCACTCATCATTGTGGGTATACCTCCAAGCGACCCCCATAATATGTGCAATATCTACACCAAGACCAATAAAGCAGGGTGAGTAACTCTGCCAGTCTTAATGCGACCTCAGGTTTGACCCTTGTGTGAGAAGGGCTTCCTAGGACAAAATATAGCAATTGGATTTCACCGCTCCCTAACACAAGATTCTATGTTTGTGTGCAGCTTTGGAAAGTTATCTTTCACACCTATTCCAAAGCCCTACAACTAATCTGATGTAGGTTTGCTACCAAAAAATATAAAAATGTCTAATCAATTTTTAGTTTAGTGCTTTATTTTTAAGGCTATTGTTACTCAAAAGGAAAATGGCGTGGACAATATGGTGTTTTGACCAACTCGAAAGTTATGCAAAGAGATGAAGATGCAATCTTTTCATTTCGATGAAAGCTATTCTATGAGAAGGAGAAAACATTCATCATTACAGGTGCACAATGTCCCAAAAAAGACAAAAACCATGCTATTCTGCTACTTCAAATGCAAGCTAGTTTCACTAACCAAAAGAAAAAATGCATTTATCTTCTTTGTTTGATTATGACATATACAAAAAGTAAATACAAAACCTTCAATTCTCCACTACTTTCAATCAGGAGAAATAGTCCTATGCAGATGCAAAAGACACGAAGCAAAAGGGATACAAACAAAGCATGCACTCAAGGCAGTGAGGTATGAAACAAAACAAGTAGAAACTTGTTCTAACAAGAAATAACACCATTAAGGATTCTACAACCAATCAAATCTTACATTTCTGAAATGATAGGGAGAAAGAGAAATCACTCAAAACTGTCCTGTAAAAAAAGCAGCTAGAAAAGGAAATTTCACATTTCTAAAAAAGGTTTCAATATCCAATCAAGACAATAGGGAGTGATAAGCATAAAAAACCATAAAAAACCAATCCAAACAACTTCACAAACCAAACATAGACTATGGGTAAATATCTCTGCAAAAAAGGCTGCAAACCACTGAGCAGAAAAAGGAAAAAATTCTCAAAAAAGAGACTAGCGCTCCCCCAAAAAGGTGCACATAGTGTTGCAACTTTCCCTAAGACACTGTAGGGGAGCATTGGCATTCTAGTATGGCCTACAGGGGGGCGTTGAGCCACCCAGAAATTATAAAAACAATAAAATAAGAAGAAGAAAAACTCACCCAAAATGCACAAAAATTGGTGAAATTGCTAATGAAGGTAGGAGAAGGTAAATGGATGACGAAAAACCAGTAAAGGTGATCTAAAAGGTGGTAAAACGACAGGGAAAAACCAAGGAAAGACAAATAGGATTTCCTTCCCCAATGGAGTCACCAATTTCTGTTACAGAGAAACCCCCCTGCGAACAAGTGGATTCCCTCATGGGCTCTAGACTCCTAAGACCAAGACAAAAAGGGTGATAACGTTGGTCAGTGATATCCTTTTAAATCTAGCTAAACTAATGTATAGAGAAGATCAATAAAGGTGTACCTTTTTAACAAAGTTTGTCCTTGCACAGTTCGAGTTAAGCTTTGATCCCCAAGCTCCTCGATAAGTCCTGTAAACCAAACAAAGACAGAACAAGCTTCATATTCTACTAAGATTAGCTTGAAACCAGATCTATCTAATAGAGACAAGTTCATGTAGAATAAACACAACCTTGAAAGAAATAGACCAAGCACATATATATATTAATGAAAACAAAACAAAGTGCTTACAACTATATATGTATATGCAACAACTTCACCAAGCTCTCTTTGTCCAGACCCTTGCTCAAAAGTTCCATGATCGGAATGACTATAAATTTCACTGATAAATCTCCCTTATGAGATCATAAGTTTGATGCCTCTAAACTGCCATATATGTTTCACCATGAGAAGGCCTCCTTATATAATCTTGGAGAGACCCAACCACCTTAGAGATTCTTGGGATAGGTTGAGGATCTTTCTCCATTAGTTGTGGATCCTCCCTAAGATTCAGCCTTGACCTCAGATTTGAATCCAACTAACTCCAGAGATGAGGGGGATTTTTCCCTGATTTTCCTCAAAAACCCAAAATTTACTCAAACATGCCAGCGCTCCCCCAAAAGGGTGTATAGAGAGTTGTAACGCTCCCCCAAAGGAGGGTACAAAGCGCTGACACTCCTTGATAGTGGGTAAGGGAGCACTGCCCAAAATTCCTTCAAAAAAGGCCAATGCTCTGTTGGTATGTGTTATATTCTTTGCACGCGTAGTAGTGTCTGAGTGTATGCATCAGGCGTGCAGGGGTTCGGGGGCAACGCCCTTGAATTTTTTTTTTCTACATCGGGACCACATTATATTTAGGTGGTTTTTCGGCACATGGTTTCTTTGCTGATGGTTTTCTATTTCTGGTTAAGGAATTAGGGTTTTGGACTAATCTAGGTTATTGGGTTAGGGTTTTGGATGCTACTGGCTCCTATATGTATTTTATATTGTAAATAATGTAACCCAATGAATGAATATAGAATATGCTGGTTTTCCTGGTTTTGGGTTTCCAGGGGAAAAATCTCTGTGTGTAATGTTTGTATTTTCCATTGTATCTTTTATGTTCTTTTTCTGAATATCCGTTTGCAATAGATATTGTACAAGGTTATAATTTACATTTGGTATCAAAGCTTTATTGGCTTCAGGGGGATGCCTTTTTGGTCAAGGGTTTGGCTTGGGACTGTGATAAGACTTGTTACAGTGGGAGATTTGCGGTATTTCTTTTTCAAGTGAAAAGAAATGGAAAGCAATTCGAAGATGGAGATCGAGAAGTTTAATGGGAAATGTTTTGAGTTCTGGAAGCTCAATATGGAATATCTATAGGTGGACAGAGATCAGTGGATCATAGTAGATCAAGGTACTGCACCTACAGGAACCTCTGCAAATGACTGGAAAAAGTTGGATCGGAAGGCAAAGAGCACAATCCAACTGTGTCTCTCCGATTCAATATTACTGAATGTGTCAGAGGAAGCTACAACCAAGGATTTATGGGAAAAGTTGGGGAAGTTGTATCAGTCTAAGTCCCTGGTAAATAAACTATTCCTGAGAAAGAAGTTGTATAACCTGAGGATGAGAGATGGAGACTGGGTGCCAAAGCATTTGAACGCCTTCAATACTGTGGTAAGTCAATTAGTATATGTTGAGAACAAAATTTCAGATGAAGATACATGTATCAGTTTGTTGTGTTCTTTACCAGACTTGTGGGATAGTCTGGTTGTGGCCATAGGTAGTAATACAACTTCCTTGAAGTTTGAAGAAGTGGTCTCATCCTTATTGTCGGAGGAGATGAGATGAAAGAATATGGAAGGACATAACACAGATGCATTATTTGCAAGAGGACATTCCCATGAAATAAATCGATCTAATTTCTCAAGTGGGAGATCTAAGTCTAAGGGTAGATCTAAATCTCCTGGAAAGATTGTAAGGGTATGTTGGAGATGTGGAAAAGAAGGGCACTATAAGAAGCAGTGTAGAACCAAAGTTGAGAAAAAAAATGGATCTGAAGAATCTTCTTCTACAGAAGAAGAGACCTCCAAGGAAGAAGGAGGGGATGTGTACTTGGCATATTCAAGCACACATGCAGATCATGAGTCATGGTTGGTTGACTCTGGTGCATCCTTTCATATGACTCCCCACAGGCAGTGGTTCTGCGAATATGAAAGGTATGGTGGAGGTAATGTTTTCTTAGGTAATGATTCGACAACCAGAATCATAGGAAGAGGAAGGGTCAAGTTGAGGCTCATATATGGAAGGATTAGAACACTGCCTGGTGTTTTGCACATCCCAGGTTTGACCAGAAATTTGATTTCTATAAGAAAAATGGACGATGCAGGGGTAAAAGCAATATTTGAAAAGGAAACTTGCAGGATGGTTCGAGGAGAAATGGTGTTGTTGAGGGGAGTTTGGTTTGGAACTCTGTATAAGATGAAAGGAATCACTATTAGTGATGGGTGTAATAGTTCCATTGCTCCTGATATTGGAGTTGAAGAAGAAAGAAATCCTATAGTCTCTAGAGAAAAGGTTATGCTATGGCATCAAAGACTGGGGCATATTGGAGAGAAGGGTCTTCGACTACTACACAGTAAAGGTATGGTTGAAGGTATGTCTAACTGCTCTCTGGATTTTGATTTCTGTGAACATTGCCTATATGGGAAGCAAAATCGGGTAAGATTCCCCTCTGGTGCAACGAGGACAGAAGGAATTTTACAACTAGTTCACAATGATGTTTTTGGACCTATGTCGGTCCCATCATTGGGAAAATATGTGTACTAAGCCTCATTTATAGATGACTTCTCGAGGAAGACTTGGATATATTTCCTCAGGAAGAAATATGAAGTCTCTAACAAGTTTAAAGAGTTTAAGGTTGTTGTTGAGAATCAAACAGAGAAAAGAATTAAGGTGATGAGGACAGATAATGGTGGAGAGTTGTGCGGAAATGAATTTGAAGAACTCTGTAAGAAGTGTGGTATAGCAAGGCAAAATACTACTCCATATACACCTCAACATAATGGAGTCACAGAAAGGATGAACATGACGTTGATGGAAAAAACAAGGTGCATGCTCAGTGGTGTCGGGTTAGGGAAAGCATTTTGGGCAGAGGCAGTGGGTACTACATGTTACCTGGTCAACAGATCACCCTCATCATCATTGGATGACAAGACTCCACAAGAGGTATGGACTGCTAAGGAACCTTCTCTCACACATCTCAAGGTTTTTGGCTGCGATGCATATGTTCATGTTCCAAAGGAAAACATGAGTAAGTTGGATAAGAAGGTTGAAAAGTGTATCTTTATTGGATATAAAGATGGTCTCAAAGGTTATAAGATTTGGAACCCAGAAACTAAGAAGGTAGTGTATAGCCGAGATGTGGTATTTAGAGAAATGAAGAATGTTTTTAAACATGAAGTCCTACCAAGTAAGGAAGAACCAGAGAAGATAGAGTTTGATTTAAAGGATGATGAATCAGACTCTATAGAAGAACATGAATCATAAGAAGAAGATCCCCATACTCCAGTATTGAGGAGATCGGATCGAGAAAGAAGGCTACTGGAAAGGTATATTCCATCTGATTTCCGTTCAAATTGTGCTTTGTCTATTACTGATGATGATCCTAGAACTGTCAGGGAGGTAGTGGATTCAGAGGATGGAAATCTCTGGAAAAGGGCCATGGACGAAGAAATGGCATCTTTGGATAAGAATGAGGCTTGGGATCTAGTGGAGTTTCCAACTAGAAGAAATCCCATTGGAAGCCAATGGGTATTTAAAAGAAGTTGAATGCGGAAGGAAATGTGGAAAAATACAAAGCTCGGTTAGTAGCAAAGGGTTATTCCCAGGTTGAGGGAATTGATTTTGGTGAGATTTTTTCTCCTGTTGCCAAGTTAACCTCCATAAGAATTTTGTTATCTGTTGTTGTTGCATTTGATTTTGAAATAGAACAAATGGATGTGAAGACAACATTCCTACATGGGGATCTGGAAGAAGAAATCTATATGAAGCAACCAAAATGTTATGTTGTGAAGGGAAAGAAGGAGATGGTATGCAAGCTAAAAAAGTCCTTGTATGGTTTAAAACAATCACCAAGAATGTGGTATAAAAAATTTGATACTTATATGTTGGGACTTGGCTTCACAAGAAGCAAAGAAGATCACTGTGTGTATTTTAAATTAATTGGTGATCATTTGATTTATTTGGTATTATATGTGGATGACATGTTGCTGATAGGAAACAACAAGGAGATTATCCAGGATGTGAAAACTCAGTTGTCCTCTAAATTTTACATGAAGGATATTGATGCTTCAAATTTCATTTTGGGCATGGAAATTAAAAGAGATCGAAAAAGGAGGAAACTCTGGTTAAATCAAAGAAAATATGTTGAGGCAATGTTGCAAAGGTTTAATATGCAGGAATGTAAACCAGTCAAGGTTCCTATTTTTGTTGGTGTAAAGTTATCTGCGGATCAGTTTCCCAAGACACATGAAGAAGAGGAGGACATGTCTCATTTTCCATATGCAAGTGCAGTTGGCAGTTTGATGTATGCAATGGTCTGTACTAGACTGGAGATTGCACATGCAGTGGGAGTTTTGAGCAGGTATATGTCAAAACCAGGGAAGGAGAATTGGACAACAGTAAAAAGGGTTTTCAGGTATTTGTGTGGCACTGCTAGCTATGGATTGTGCTACGAAGGAAGACTGGGATTGGACAAAGTGGTGGATATACATGGCTTTGTGGATGTAGATTGGGTTGGAGATTTGGATCATAGGATATCTACAAGCGGGTATGTGTTTAACCTATTTGGAGGATCAATAAGTTGGATGAGAAAAAGACAGGCTGTAGTGGCACTTTCAACTACAAAAGTTGAATACATGGAATCCACTCATGGAAGTAAGGAAGCAGTATGGTTACAAAGATTGTGTTCAGGTATTGGGTTGGTACAACAAGATGTAAGGATAGAGTGTGACAGTTAGAGTGCAATTTTTCTGGCGAAGAACCCTGGTTATCATTCAAAGACAAAGCACATTGATATCCAGTATCAATTTGTGAGAGACATGATTGAAGAAAAGAAAGTATCACTGATGAAGATGGACACTTTGAAGAATGTTGCAGACTCATTAATAAAATCTGCGAGCACTGGGAAGTTTTCTTTGTGTAGAGGATCCATGGGCATTGTTGCCCTGGATTGTTGACTATGTAACCCTGTAACCCCCTATATGCAAATAAAACAACAAGTGGGATAATGTTGGGTATGTGTTATATTCTGCATCGGGACTGCATTTTTGGGATCACATTATATTTAGGTGGTTTTTCGGCACATGGTTTCTTTGCCGATGGTTTTCTATTTCCGGTTAAGGAATTAGGGTTTTGGACTAATCCAGGTCATTGGGTTAGGGTTTTGGATGCAGCTGGCTCCTATATGTATTTTTTATTGTAAACATTGTAACACAATGATTGAATATAGAATATGTTGTTTTTCCCAGTTTTGGGTTTCCAGGGGAAAAATCTTTGTGTAATGTTTGTATTTACCATTGTTGTTGTTGTNGAATATCTGTTTGCAGTAGATATTGTACAAGGTTATAATTTACACACTCCCCCAGAATGGTGTCCTGAGTGTTGTAACACTCCCCCAAAGAGGAGTACGAAGCGTTGGCACTCTCTGACAGTGGGTAGGGGATGCCCTTCAAAAATCATTTTTAAGTGGTCTTTTCCATAGTAAAAGCTTTGTACTCTTTGTCATGTGATTTCTCCTTCTTAAACCAATCTTTGAAGGTGTCTTAAGTGTCCCTGTGATGTCGTTAGAGACACGACATAGGCAATATGACAGTATGATGTTTGTGACACTTGCGACACTTGCAGTCAAGATGCAACACTTGCGACACTTGTAACGATGACAATAGGCCATCATTGAAGTGAGTAATTTTTATGTGTAACAATGATACTTCCAGATGATCACCCAAAGAGGTATTGAGAACAATGAAATGTTTCTCCTAAAAAAATCAAAGACATGCAAAATCAAACACATAATATAAATGTCCCACTTGTTGACGACTTTACACAAGGTGCATTATAAGCTAGACTATACCCCCATGGAACCATGTGTACTTCTCCCTTCAAGTGACACTTTGGTACTGCCCCCCAAGCTAATCAATTAATCCTAGGGATTTCCAAGTGTTTGGACCTTAATTAATTAATGATAATAAATTGGCTTGGAAAAAGGATGCATTGAAAAACAAGGTGCAACACACCCTCTACAAAGGCACCCATAAATGAGACACTATGATCCCTTGTATGTCATGAACACCATGTCAAAAAGTATTCCCCCCTATCGATATCATTTTATGCACATGTCTTAGAGAGGGTTTCACCCATGAAACACTCCTTGACTTAAGGGAAGATTCGCCCAATAAGTCACCTTGTCAACCCTCCCATACCTAAAATTGGCAAATTGCATAGGGTCTTTGAGAACATGTTTAGTTTGATGAGGTGGTTTTTTATGCACGTTCTTAGATGGATATTTTATTGAATTGATTTTCTCATAGTGATTCATTTGACTTGAGATCCTTGGAGGGCGTATTTATTGTCTTTGAAAGACCTACTTGGTGAACAATTTTGGAAGAAAAAGCCTAGCTTGGGCTTCCTTGGGGCTTGAAGCCCACAATTTGGATACCATCACCCATACCTTGGGAAAAGAAGGAAGATGAATGTTTCATTTGGAGGAAAATGGAGACACCATATAGGACCTTGTCTAGGCCCTACTAGCCCAACGTTTGGCTTATTGAGGCCAAAACATTACATTTTGAGGCTTGACGTCACCCTAGGGCTAGGGTTTTGGTGGTGAAGTTATTGATGATGGAAACTTGGAATGTTTTGATGGAAAGAGTCATGGATTGAACGAGGAAACCATAGCGTATGAGAGGGAGGCCCTAGAAGGCCCAAATACTTCCATACTCAACTCCAACGACTTGCAAAAAGTGTCAAAATGTCACCCTCTGGAGGGTTGATGTCACCTTAAGGTTTCTTATGTGCATTTGTTAAATTTAAATTTGAATTTGATAATGTAAAGGGGAAAATTAAGGGTTATTGACCACTTGATTTTTGGTTACCCTAAAATTAAGTGGACACACACTTTTTAAAGGATTAGTATAAATAGAGATCAAACTCATGTCATTTTATCACATCTCTCCCATTGTGAGAAGACTATTGTGGCTGAAATTTTCTCCCTACTTGGGAAATTTGAATATCTCTCTCTTGTGCAAATGATTTTTGGTGATCTCTCTTAGTGAATTGTTGAGCTAAGGTGTTGCACACCTCTTGTAGACTTCTTCTATTGCTTATGGATGGACATTACTTGGTAAACTAGGGTTTTGTCTTTTCTATTGTGGAATTGGTAAGGAAATTTCTACATGTGTTGGTGTTTTCTAGTAGTTTCAATGATATTATTGTCTTAAACCCTTGGAGGAGTATAAGAAGATACACCCTCCACCAAGGTTCATTGTTATTTGCAATTTGATAAGTCAATTTTTGTAAGGTTGCTAGAAGGAGTACAAGGGTGTACACCCTCCTAAATATACCTTAGTTTGATTTTCTTGCCCTAGGGAATTAGAGGGTTTACAACCCTAGGGACATCGTGGATCTAACTCATACTTTCAAGAATCCATTCACCTAAATTTTAAAGGCACTAATATGAATTTTTCATTGGATAAATAAATTGTTTGCATTGGTAAACATGATTTATAGAGATATTGATCTTGTTTAAGTTGGAATATTGTTTTGATGCTTTGAGGTTGCTAAGGCCTCTAGGGAGTCTTGGTTTTCTTAGTATTCTTAGAGATATAACTCAATAAAATCTACAACCTTTAGGGTTGCAACAAACTACTCTCTTCTTGATCACAATTCACATTTCAACCATCAAAAGATGCTACTAAATTGTCCCTATAATCTACTAGCCTCATCACACTTTTTGGGTGGTTTACTTGCTTGTTTTATGGGTTGAAATTTTCTACTGTAGCAATATTTTTCTACAGCCATAAGGCTGATAAAATATCTCTGCAATACTTTTTTATAACAACCATAGTTTTTTGTTGAAGTCTTGTGCTTTCATACTTGAGTTATACTAGTGATTGCTAGCTTATATCTTGCATCATTTACTTGACTTTTAGCATATTTTTAGAATATTTAACAATCATTTACTTGCTGATATATATCTTTGTTGGCTACTGAAAATAGGGAAAGCAATATTAACTTTATTTTCCACTTAATCTTAAGCTTGTATACTCATCTTTTCTTATGTCTCGGGAAGGTACAATCATCTTTCATAGACACTCAAGCATTTGGAAACCATAAACCATCCCCGAGACTTGATATCAAGCCACTTCTCACTTAGAAAATTGACCTATAATGGAATCAATTCCATCATCTCACTTTTCATCTCATTTCCCCCTAGGGTCACTCAGGATTCCCCCCTCGTGTATGATTTCTCCTTCACTAACGTGGGGGGAGGGTTTATCTAAGGTGACAATGGGTAGACTCTCTGTAATGATCCCAAACCATTATGCAAGGAAAACCATTATGCAAGGATCATCACAGTTTTGGTGTCTTTTTAAAACTTTTTCTTGGTTGTGGTATTTCGTCAAACACTTTGTTTTCCTACTTGTTTACTGTGTTCACTTGCTAAATGGCCTCTTGATTTCGGCCTTAGGGTTTACTGATGTGTTTATATGTGTGTATGCAGAAAACAATAGAAAGAGACAACCATGGAACATACCTCAACCATATGCAATATGATAGACAAGCCAAAACATCTCAAATAGCTTTTATTCATAAGATAGAGAAACCTGCTACAATGAAGATGTCGATCTAGAATGCTCAACAGATGGCCAAGAAGATAAACAATAGAGTTGCTACAAAATGCTCCAATAGAAGACTCTAACATGCCTCCAAAGGCTGGATATACAATGAAGACTGAATGCAATAGATCTAGGCCGTAATAATGCTAAACCCCCAAGCTGGAAGGTGCCACGCTCCACTAGAATGCTGAAGCCCTCAATAATTCGGCCCTGCTGCCAAAAGTGTCCAATCACCCCAAGAAATATGCCAACTAATAGATTAGGCAACTATAAGGACAACCCAGGTGTCCAAATCTCCAAATCCACTCTCAAACCATGTAGATCTGAACTCCTCCACTGAATGGTGCACCCCATTGGATGACTGAAACCCTAGATAATTCGGCCCTGATGAAGGAGGCCTCCAAATGCTCTGAAACTCCCCAGGAATATAGATCAGGACATTGCAAGTCACTAGGTCAAGTCTCAGGGTCAGATCTGAAGTGTAACCCCTCCAAACTGACTAGATCTAAATCTCAAAAACACCCTCCTTCTCTTCAATTTGTCCCACTGCTCTAAGAAATAATTTGAGCCATAAAACTCTCTCAGAAAGCACTAGGAATGATGGTGAAGACCCTGCAAGAAGAACCCAAGTGATAGAATCTCCAAAATCCCTGCCAATCGCCTGCAATGTATCTCTCTCCAAGAATGGTGCGCCCCCCTTGCTGAAAACCCCCAACTGGTGCGCCCTCTCTCTATCTGCACAAGTCACTGATGTGGAATCCTCCTGCAACTGAGTAGATTTGGAACTAGAGTGGTGTGGGAGTGTATTGCATCTCCGAGACCAAGCTTGGGACAAGATAGGTGGAATCTTTCACCACCAAATCATCCTCTAGGGTTTGTTAAGTCAAAACCCTCAAAACCCCCAATGTTGGGCTCACTAGCTAAAAGCCAGAAATCCAAAAGATAAACATACATGAATGAATGAGAAGAGGCCCTTGCCTTTCCTTTATACTTTTGGCTCACCTTGTCCCTCCAAAGTGACTTTCATTTTATTAATATTTAATTAAATAATTAAATCACTTTAATTAATTAATTAACCTTTTTACCTCTGAAAAGCCCCTTATCTCTCCTTGTGGCTTCCCTGGCCACTGAAAGTCACTTCTAGCCATCCCATCCTGTATTGTTTCTCCTCCTGATTCTATTGAGCTATTACACTGAGAGGTTCCTCCAAGTAATGTGCCCAAAATGACCTCTTCAGTGATTTCAATTAACTTATAGCTCAAAATAGTCAAAATCATGGAAATCGTTGAAATGCAACGAAACCAAAGCCAACCTGTGCGGAATGGCTCATAATGATGGAATATGATGATCAATGCAAGCTGGACCCCACAATGCCTCTCAAATACCCCCGTACTCGCTATAACATCCATCTGGCTACTTTGGTCATCATAAATCTCTGCACTGTGATGATGCCCCAAAGTGGGGACATTACATTCTCCCACCATTATCTCCATCTTGTGGATTGGTTCGGTCTTTTCCCAACCTATAGTTTGCACGATAACTTTTTGGAATCATTTTTGGGGAGGATTTTGAATCCTCTTTCATGCCCTAATGACACTTTGGAAATATTCTTTCCCAAAGCCTTTAACCCTATCTTTCTTACTGAATCCAGTGGAAGCAATTTTCCCCTTCCACCCTTGATAATATTGTCTTAAAGCTCATCTGGAAACTCCATTATGGGACATACCTAGAAAAATCATTACTTGAGTCCAAAACATGTTCCCAAGCATTGTAAACCTTCACCCAAATGGTCTAGTACTCCATCATCTCCCACTGCTAATGATTACCCATCCACCTCTCCTACTCCTCCATCTTCACCTTCTTCCTCTACACATCTGCTTTCTTCCATGCTTGGTTCACTAAGTACTATCTGAAAACCATGGGTTAGCGATGTGTACAAGACTTTAGACATGGAAAATATCCCTAGAGCTCCTCACAAACTCTCAAGGGACTTTAAAGAATGGTTCCCTAGCTTTTGAGGAGATGATTTTTCCACAACCGAAGATCATTTGGATACCTTCCTCCATGCCCTTGAACCTTATGACCAACATAAGAACATACAAATGAGACTATCTCTTACACTCTCATCAAAAAGGCTAAAGAGTGGTATGGAAATATCTCTCCTGGGGAAATCACTAGCTGGATTGTTTTCCAAGAATGTTTCATCAAAAGATTCAAGAAAAACAAAAACTGCCAATCCCTTTATGATAAACTCTACAACCACAAAAGAAAACCAAGGGGAAGTATAAAAGAATTCAATGACAGGTTCAACACCCTTGTAAGGATTTTTCATCAATATTTTAAACCCTCTCAAAGTACCATCCTCAAGATTTTAAGCCCTCTCAAAGTACCATCCTCAATTATTACATATCAACCATGAAAGATCCCTATGGAATCCTAATTGGAAAAGGATGCCCTATAGATTTATTTGAAGCAAAAGAAAGGGCATGTGAGATCGAGGAAAACATAGCCTCCTCTTTAGTTCAAGATCAAGATTGATTTGAGGAAGTCATCCAAATAAATCAAATTATAGAATTTTTCATTCCTAACCCTCTTCACAATCTCAAGTGATACTTGCAAAGGGAACAAGAGGAAGCTACCAACCAAGCTGCTAATCACATGATAATCTTTTTGGAAAGAGGGAAGGAACCAAGATATGAAAATATGCCTCGTCCTATAAAGGAAAGATTGAAAATTGAAAGAAAACTGGCAACAAAGGAGGATGAAGAAAATTTTTTGAGACATGTTCAAAGGGTCATGACTGAGGCACGTGAAGAAAAGAAAAATGGTGTTGTCAAGAATTAAGAAAAGAAGGCCACTTTTGCAGACAAGACCAAGGAAGTAAGATTGGTCAAAGATTACGTTAGTTCACCCCATCAAGTCCTAGACGAAGGGATTGACAACACCTTAATTTTTTCCAATTCTCTTTTTCTAGATGAAGAAAATAAGGATGGATATTTGGGTTTATATTTCGATGGCACGAAATCAAGATCGGGATCAGGTGCAGGGATAGTCTTGACTTCGTCAGATAACAAGACTACCCTTTTCTCATATAGGCCGCTTGAGTTCAACTACACAAAAAACATCGCTGAGTATGAATCCCTTAATTTGGGCATGAACCTTGCCATTGATATGAACATCAGATCCCTACATGTAATAGGACACTCAAACCTCATCGTTTCACAAGTTAATAAGATTTTTGTTGTTAAGAATCCAAGATTGAAAAAGTATATAAATGTTGCTTGGGATTCCATGAAATTTTTTGATAACTATTCGATTGAAGCCATCCCTAGAGAAGAAAATCATTTAGCAGACAACCTTGCCGTGTCTGCGTCCACTTTACAATATTTCAAAGAGATTTGCCTCTACAAAGTGGAAGTAAATTTTAGGCCTTCAATACCTGACAACTTAGACCACTGACAGGTTTTCAACAATGAAAATTAGATCTTGCATTTCCTCCAGAACGAAGGTGAATTCTCAGAAGCCCAGATAAATTTATTGGTTGAAGAAGAAAATATTGAGATCATTTATCTACCTAACATACTCCTACCTAAGGGTGTCATCCCCCTAGAAATAATTTTTGATTGAAATGACATGCATAAGGGGAAGACTTCAAGCGAAATTGATTATGAGGTCATTGAATTCAATATTGGCACCAAGGAATCACCAAAAATGGTTACATTTGGAAAAGGAACAACTCCTGATGAGAGGGAAAAGTTGATTTCCCTGAAGCGAGAATTTAAGGATGCTTTTTCCTAGTCATATGAGGATTTGAAGGCCTACCTGGAAGATGTTATACAACATGCTACCCGCCTTAGAGAAGGCACAAAACCCTTCAGGAAGAAGCTCAGATAAATGAATCCAAAAATTGCACCACAAGTCCAAAAGGAGTTGCAAAATATGTTTGAGGTAGGAATAATTGATCCCATCAGGTACTCGTCTTGGGTGCCTAATCCGGTCATTGTCAGGAAGAAAATGGGTGATATCGGGATATGCATTCATTTTATAAATTTGAACTAAGCCTCACTTAAAGACAATTACCCTCTACCAAACATGGAATATCTTTTGCAAAGGGTCACCAAATAAGATATGATGCGCGTGCTTGACAACTTCTCGGGATACAACCAAGTGTTGGTAAAGGAGGATGACCAGCTCAAGACTTCTTTCACTACCCGTTGGGGAACTTGCAAGTACTTGAGAATTCCTTTTGGATTGAACAACGTGGGAGGTACTTTCCATCATGCCATGGACTATGTTTTTAGGGATTTAATTGGGAAACTTATATATATTTACCAAGATGACCTAACTACTATCTTCAAGAAAAGAGGTCAACACATCCAACAACTAAGAACAATTTTTCAAAGGTTCAGAGAATATGGCATTTCTCTTAATCCTAAGAAATCAATCTTTGGTGTGGATAAGTGTAAGTTATTAGGTCATATCATTTCCAAAGACATGATCTCATTAGACCCTTCTATAATTGAAGCCATCAAAAAAATCCCTCTCCCTAAATATAAGAGGGCCCTGCAGTCCTTCTATGGCCAAATGAACTTCATAAGGAGGTTCATTCCGAAATTTTCCCAAATTTTGAAGCCTCTCAATCGATTATTAAAGAAGGATGCTTGTTTCAAATGGGAGGATGAAGGTAAGCTATATTTCCAATGTATCAAAGAAGAAATAATTGTCACGCCAATCCTATTCAGTCTAGATCTTTCCAAAGACTTCATCATTTTTTCTTTTGTCTTAAAGGATACCATCGCAGGAGTTATGTTGCAAAACAATGATCAAGGAGATGAGAAACCAATATCTTTCATGAGTAAAAACCTTATGAACTCAGAGTTGAATTACACCATTATGGAGAAACAAGCCTATGCTCTTTTCAAGTCCCTCAAGCATTTTAGAATTATGTGGGGTGCAACAAGGTTAAAGATTCCATCCCTTTCCACTGTCTTGGGTCAAGGGGAAAGTGGGTTTCATAGATACAAGATATGACTTGGAAAATCAAACCTTCCAACATAATCAAATTACAAGGTTTATCTAAGAAGTTGACATAAATTAATCAAGAAGCCATTGAGATGGGAGAAAGAGAGCAAATTAATGTTGTTGTAAGTGAAATTGAGAATAATGAATGGTATTCGAATATTATTTACTACTTGAAGAATCTTACTTTCCTTGACCATTTGGTCGACCATAAGAGGAGAGATTTAAGGCTCAAGTCTATGAAGTATTGTTTGACATAAGACGGTCTCGGGTGGCTGAACCCCATTGGAGTGATTCTCAGGTGTGTGGATAGAGAAGAAGAAGAAAAGTTAGTCGTTGATCTCCATTCAGGGTATTGCAGAGGCCATTTTGTAACTCATACTACTTCCCATAATATCTTAAGGGCAAGATATTATTATCCCACTGTTTTCTCCAACACGCATCAATACGTCAAAACCTATCAACCTTATCAGTTCTTTGCTGGGAAACAATGTTTCCCTTCCCTTCCCCTTAAGTCAATTGTTGTAGAAGCACCTTTTCAACAATGGGGACTGGATTTCATTGGGGATTTCAAGGAAAACTCTAGTAATGGTTACCGATTGGTTTTGACTGCCATGGACTACTTTACCATATGGGTGGAAGCCATCCCAACAAAGAAAGCGACATGAGAGGTCGTGATGAAATTCCTTGAGGAAAATATTATCACTAGATTCAGTGTTCCTGCCAAGATAACCATAGATAACGCCAAATCCTTTAGCTTGATGGCACACAATCAACTCTGCTTCAAGTATAGAATTGTGTTTTCACACTCCTCGAATTATTATCCTCAAGGAAATGGGATAACATAATCCAACAATAAGAACATCATGAATATTGTGAAGAACATTGTTGGAGAGAACAAGAAAAGTTGGGATAGCAAGATCAAGTATGCGCTATGGGTTGAACGCACAACTACTAGAACCTCTACCCATAAAAACCCTTTCGAATTAGTTTACGGGTTAGAAGCACATATGCCAATAAACCTTCATATTCAATCCCTGCAAATATATCAACACTTCACCACAGATAAAGAAGCAATGCAAGGGATAATTGACCAACTCATAGAATTAGATGAAACTCGAAGAATGGATTCTGATCAAATGGAAAAGAACCAAGAAAAAATGAAAGGGAAATTTGATCGCAGAGAAAGGAAAATACATTTCAATAAGGGGGACCCACTCCTAATGTGGGACAAAAGAAGAGAAAAACCTTGAATGCACCAAAAGTTCAATAGTTTGTGGTTGGGACGCTACAAGATAGAAGAGATATCCAGGCCATACTCTTTTTATTTGTCCACAACAACAAGGAGAAGGATGCCATTGCTGGTAAACAGATTCCTCCTCAAGCATTATTTCCAATCTGGAACTTGACTTCTTCAGGGCCCAAGCCCCAGGTAAGTAGGTAGGTCATTTTGATTTCCTGCATTTGAATATTGATTGCTCATGGTATTTTAGTTGCATTTCATTTTTTACCTTCATTTTGCTCTACTTGCATTATTGATTTAAATGTTTTTTTTTGCATCATATATATGAAAAAATGCAAAAAACAATTATTTTCTAAATGAGTTGTCATTTTTGGATTTTGATTATATGGAAAAGGATGAGTGAGCCATCCTACACTTAATGATTTTTTTGTTTCAGTATGTGTAGGCAGAGGTCCACCAAGAGATGTTGTGGTTCTCATGCATTATATGACGAGTACATGTCCCCAAGTAGGAGCCAGATGTTATCCCCAGTTCCTAGGGATAACTAAGGAGATGATGTCTCTAGGCCCTCAGGTTGCAGACATGGAGTACTGAGAGACAACTTGACCAACAATGTCCACTTGCACAGATATAGGTCTACTTCACCACCACATATCTCAGGTTCATCATGAGGGAATCCACCACATTAGCTTGCTTCCATAAGACATTGGGTATTACTCCATGAGGTACAAGTCAATTGTTATGGTGAGTGTCATTTAAATATTTGAGGCATTTGAGTTTGTTACATTTTAAACTGCTTTTGACTATGTAATGTCTGCTTGGAAATTATGCTATTTGACTTGTTTCACCTTAGTGGTTGACATTACGCCCTAATAAGTTGTCACCCTTAGGAATAGGTTTGATACTAGGGGGTCCTCTTGAGAGGTCATTGTGCCATTCCTGACCATACTTATCACTTTCCACACTTCATCCCCTCATCTCCTCACCTTTTGGGATTTTTGGGTATACTGACCCAAGAAGGGATTGTCCCTCATTTCATGGGAAGAAGGGGATGAAGGCCCATAGGGGAGATAGATAGAAAATGATAAAATCCTAATCATGAACCTTTAAAATGCTCTCCCAAAGAGGTATTGAGAACAATGAAATGTTTCTCCTAAAAAAAAGCAAAGACCTGCAAAAGTAAACACATAATATAAATGTCCCACTTGTTGAGGGATTTACACATGGTGTGTTACAAGCTAGACTATACCCCCATGGAACCATATGTACTTATCCCTTCAAGAGAAACTTTGTTACTTACCGCCAAGTTAATCTATTAACCCTAGGGAGTACCAAGTGTCTGAACCTTAATTAATTAATGGAAATAATTGGGCTTGGAAAAAGGATGAATTGAAAACGAAGGTGCAACACACCCTCTACAAAGGCACCCATAAATGAGACACTATGATCCCTTGTATGTCATGAACCCCATGCCAAAACATCTTGCCCCCTATCCATATAATTGTATCCACATGTCTTAGGGAGGGGTTTACCTAGGAAACACTCCTTGACTTAGGGGAAGAATCACCCAATAAGTCACCTTGTCAACCCTCCCATACCTAAACTTGGCAAATTGCATAGGGTCTTTGAGCACATGTTTAGTTTTATGAGGTGGTTTTTGATGCACATGATCATATGGCTCTTTTATTGACTTGATTTTATTATCATGATGCATTTGACTTGAGATCCTTGGAGGACATATTCATTGCTTTTGCAGGACCTAGTTGGTGAACAATTTTGGAAGAACAAGTCTAGCTTAGGCTTCCTTGGAGCTCTAAGCCCATAGTTTGGATACCATGACCCACACCTTGGGAAAATAAGGGAGATCAACGTTTCATTTGGAGGAAAAATGAGACACCGTAGATAACCTTGCCTAACCCCTACTAGCCCAACGTTTGGCTTCTTGAGGCCAAAACGTCACATTTTGAGGCTTGACATCACCCTAGGGATAGGGTTTTTGTGGTGGAGTTATTGATGATGGACACTTGACACATTTTGATGGAAGGAGGCATGGATTGAAGGATAAAACCATAGTGCATGAGAGGGAGGCCCTAGAGGGCCCAACAACTTATGTCCTCAACTCCAATGACCTGCAAAAAGTGTCAAAATATCACCCTTTAGTGGGTTGACGTTACCTTAGGGTTTCTTATGTGCATTTTTAAAAGTTAAATTTGAATTTGATAATGTAAAGGGGAAAAGTAAGGTTTGTTTACCCCTTACTTTGTGGTTACCCTAAAATTAAGTGTCCAAACACTTTTTAGAGGATTAGTATAAATAGAGATCAAAATCTTGTCATTTTATCACAACTCTCCCATTGTGAGAAGACTATTGTGGCTGGAATTTGCGCCCTACTTGGGAAATTTGAATATCTCTCTCTTGTGAAAATGATTTTTGGTGATCTCTCCTGGTGAATTATTGAGCTAAGGTGGTACACACCTCTTGGAGACTTCTTCTATTCCTTATGGATGGACATTACTTGGTAAACTAGGGTTTGGACTTTGCTATTGTGGAATTGGTAAGGAAATTTATGCATGTGTTGATGTTTTATACTAGTTTCATTGCTATTATTTCCTTAAACTCTTGTAGGAGTATAATAGGATACACCCTCCACCAAGTTTCATGTTATTTGCGTTTTGATAAGTCAATTTTTGCAAGGTTGCTAGGAGGAGTACAAGAGTGTACACCCTCCTGGATTTACCTTATTTTGATTTGCATGCCCTAGGGAGTAATATGGTTTAAAACCCTAGGGATGTAGTGGATATAAATCATACTTTCAAGACTCCATTCAACCAACTTTTAGAGGCATTGATCTGAAGTTTTCTTTGGAGAAATAAATTGTTTGCATTGGTAAACATGATTTAGAGAGATATTGATCTTGTTTAAGTTGGAATATTTTCTTGATACTTTGAGGTTGACAAGGCCTCTAGGGACTCTTGGTTTGCTTAGTCTTATTAGAGATATAAATAAATACAATCTACAATCATTAGGGATGCATAAAATTACTCTCCTCTTGATCATAACTCACATTTCAACCGACAAAAGATGCTAATAAATTGCCCCTATAATCTACTAGCCTCAACACATGTTTTCGGTGGTTTACTTGCTTGTTTTGTGGGTTGAAATTTTATGTTGTAACAATAGTTTTCTACAGCCATAAGGCTGATAAAATATCTCTGCAATACTTGTTTATAGCAACCATAGTTTGTTTCTGAAGTATTGTGCTTTCATACTTGAGTTATACTAGTGATTGCTAGCTTATATCTTGTATTATTTACTTGAATTTTAACATATTTTTAGCACATTTAACAATCATTTATTTGTTGATATATATCTCTGTTGACTGATGAAAATATGGATAACAATCTTAACTTGCTTGTCCACTTAATATTAAGCTTGTATACTTGTCTTTTCTTGTGTCTCGGGAAGGTACAATCATATTTGGAAGGTACTCAAGCATTTGGAAATCATAAACCATCCATGAGACTCATTATAAAGCCACTTATCACTTAGAAACTTGACACATAGGGGAATCACTTTCATCCTCTCACTTTTCATCTCATTTCCCCCTAGGGTCACTCGAAATTTTCCCCTTGTGTAGGATTTCACCTTCACTAAAGCAAGGGGAATATTTATCTAAGGCGAGAGTGGGTATAATCTCCCACTGTTATCGCCATCTTGTGTATTGGGTCGGGATTTTCCAAACCTACAATTTGTGTGATAACATTTGGGAAACGTTGTCGGGGAGGATTTTTAATTCTCTTTCATGCCCTAATGACACTTTGACAAGTTTCCTTCCCAAAGCCTTTACCCCTAGCTTTCCTGGCGACTCTAATGGAAGGAATGTTCCCCTTCCACCCTTGATAAGATTGTCCTCAATCTCATCTGGTGACTCCATTATGGGACATACCTAGAAAAAGCATTACCTGAGTCCAAAACATGCTCCCAAGCATTGTAAACCTTCACCCAAATGGTCTAGTCCTCCATCATCTCCCACTTCTAAGGATTACCCATCCACCTCTCTTACTCCTCCATATTCACCTACTTCGTCTACACATATTCTTTCATTCATGCCTAGTTCACCAAGTACTGCCTGGAAACCATGGGTTAGGGGTGTGTACAAGAATTTAGACATGGAAAAGATCATCGCAGCTCCTCAAAAACTCCCAAGGGACTTTAAATAATGGCTCCCTAGATTTTCAAGAGATGGTTTTTCCACAACCGAAGATTATTTGGATACCTTCCTCCATGCCCTTGAACCTTATGACCAACATGAGGACATACAAATGAGACTTTTCTCTTACACTCTCATTGGAAAGGCTAAAGAGTGGTATGACAATATCTCTCCTGGGGAAATCACCAATTGGGGTGTTTTTCAGGAACGTTTCATCAAAATATTCAAGAAAAACAAAGATTTCCAATCCCTTTATGATTGTCTCTACACCAAAAAAGAAAACCAAGGGAAAGTATAAAAGACTTCAATGACAGGTTCAACATCCTTGTAAGGAGTTTTCCTCAAGATTTTAAGCCCTATCAAAGTACCATCCTCAAGTATTACATATCAACCATGAAAGATCCCTATGGAATACTAATTGGAAAATTATGCCCTGTAGCTTTATTTGAAGCACAAGAAATGGAATGTGATATCGAGGAAAACATAACCTCTTCTTTAGGTCAATATCATGATTGCTTTGAGGAATTCATCCAGATAAACCAAATTGCATACTTTGTCATTCATGACCCTCTTCACAATGTCATATCATACTTGCAAAGGGAACAAGAGGAAGCTTCCAACCAAGCTACTAATCACATGATAATATTTTTGGAAAGAGGCAAGGAACCAAGATATGAAAAGATGCCTCCCCCTGTAGAGGAAATATTGAAAATTGAAAGAAAACTAACAGCAAAGGAGGTTGAAGAAAAGTTTTTATGACATGTTCAGAGGGTCATTACTAAAGCATGTGAAGAAAACAAAATTGGTGTCGTCAAGAATGGAGAAAAAAAGACCACTTTCGCAGACAATACCAAGGAAGTAGGATTGGTCAAAGACTACGTCAGTTCACCCCATCAATTCCTAGACGAAGGGATTAACAACACCTTCATTTTTTCCAATTCTCTTTTTCTAGATGAAGAAAAGAAGGATGGATCTTGGGGTTTAGATTTCGATGACACGCACTCAAGATAGGGATCCGTTGCAAGGATAGTAATGACTTTTCCAAATAATGAGACTACCCTTTTCTCATACAGGCTTGAGTTCAACTACACAAACAACATCGTTGAGTATGAATCCCTTATTTTGGGCATGAACCTTGCCATTGATATGAACATTAGATTCCTACGTGTAAGAGGGCACTCAAACCTCATCATTTCACAAGTCAACAAGAATTTTACTGCTAAGAATCCAATATTGAAACAATACAAAGATGTTGTGTGGGATGCCACGAAGAAATTTGCTAACTTTTCGATTGAATCCATCCCTAGAGAAGAAAACCATTTAGAAAACAAATTTTTTGTATCTGCGTCCACTTTACAATATTTCAAAGAGATCAGTCTCTACAAAGTGGAAGTAAATTTCAAGCCTCCAATACCTGACAACTTAGAACATTGTGAGGTTTTCGAAAATGAAAATCAGATCTTGCATTTCCTCCAGAACGAAGGTGAATTCTTATAAGTCCAGATAAACTTGTTGGCTGAAGAAGAAAATATTGAGATCATTTATATACATGACAAACCCATACCTAATGTTTTCACCCCCCTAGAAAGACTTTTTTTATCAACATGACATGTATAAGGGGAAGACATCAAGAAAATTTGATTACAAGGTCATTGAATTAAATATTGGAACCAAGGAATCAACAAAAATGGTTAAATTTGGAGAAGGAACAACTCCTGACAAGAGGGGAAATTTGATTGCCCTCATAAGGTAATTTAAGGATGTTTTTTTCTAGTCATATGAGGATTTGAAGGCCTACCGATAAGACATTATACAACATGTTATCCCCCTTAGATAAGGCACAAAACCCTTCAGGAAGAAGCTCAGAAAAAGGAATCCAAAAATTGCATCATAAGTCCAAAAGGAGTTGCAAAATATGGTTGAGGCAGGAATAATTGAGCCCATCATGTAATCGTCTTGGGTGGCTAATATGGTCATTGTCAGGAAGAAAACGAGTGATATCATGATATGCTTTGATTTTAGAAATTTAAACCAAGCCTCACTTAAAGACAATTATCCTTTGCCAAACATGGAATATATTTTTCAAATGGTCACCAGAGAAGAGATGATGTACATGCTTGACGACTTCTCGGGATGCAACCAAGTGTTGGTAAAGGAGGATGACCAACTCAATATTTCTTTCACTACCCCTTGGGAAAATTACAAGTACTTGAGAATACCTTTTGGATTGACCAGCATGAGAGATACTTTCCAGCGTGCCCTGGAATATTGTTTTAGGGATCTAATTGGGAAACTTATAGAGATTTACTAGGATGACCTAACCTCTATCTCCAAGAAAAGAGATCAACGCATCCAACACCTAAGAACAATTTTTCAAAGGTACAGAGAATATGACATTTCTCTTAATACTAAGAAATCAATATTTGGTGTGGATAAGTGTAATTTATTAGGCCATATCATTTCCAAATATAGTATCTCAGTAAACCCTTCCATAATTGAAGCCATAAAAAAAATCCCACTCCTTAAAGATAAGAGGATCCTACAGTCCTTCTTTGGCCAAATCAACTTCATAAGGAGGTTAATTCTGAGTTTTGCCGAAATTGTGAAGCCTCTCAATCCTTTATTAAAGAAGGATGTTCATTTTGAATGGGACAATGAAGGTAAGCTATCTTTTGAACGTATCAAAGAAGCAATAATTTTCGCACTAGTCCTAGTCAGTCCAAATTTTTCTAAAGACTTCATCATTTTTTCTTTCGCCTCAAAGGATACCATCGCATGAGTTCTATTGAAAAAAATGATCAAGGAGATTAGAAACCAATCACTTTCATGATAAAAACCCTTAGGGAATCATAGATGAACTACACCATTATGGAGAAACAATCCTATGCTCTTATCAAGTCCCTCAAGCATTTTAGAACTTATGTGGGGTACAACAAGGTTAAAGATTTCCTCCCTTACCCTGTCATAAATGATATTTTGTCACGACAAGACTTTCTTGGGTCAAGGGGAAAGTGGGTTTCACAGATACAAGAATACGACTTGGAAATCAAACCTTCCAATACAATCAAAGGACAAGGTTGATCTAATATGTTGACAAAAATAAATCAAGAAGCCATCGAGATGGGAGAAAGAGAGAAAACTAATGTTGTCGTAAGTGAAATTGAGAATAACAAATGGTATTCAGATATCATTTACTACCTGAAGAATCTTACTAGCCTTGACCATTTGGTCGACCATAAGAAGAGATATTTAAGGCTCAAGGATACGAAGTATTTTTTTTACACAAGACGATCTCGGGTGGAGGAACCCCGATGGAATGATTCTCAGGTCTGTGGATAGGGAATAAATAGACAAATTGGTTGTCGATCTCCATTCAGGGTATTGTGGAGGCCATTTTGTAGCTCATACTACTGCCCATAAGATCTTAAGGGAAATATATTATTTTATTGTTGGCCCACTATTTTCTCTAACACGCATTGATACGCCAGATCTTGTCAACCTTGTCAGTTCTTTGCCAGGGAAAAATGCCTCCCTACCCTTCCCCTTAAGTCACTTGTCGTAGAAGCACCTTTTCAACAATAGGGACTGGATTTCATTCAAGATTTCAAGGAGAAATCTATTAATGGTTACTGTAACATAAATAAATATATAATAAGAATACCAATAATAAATAACAAATACAAATAAATAATAAATAATAATGAATAATGAAGAGTTATGGAATCCTAATGAAAGGACACATCTCTTCATGAAAGGGAACCCTATGTGGGTATATAAGGCACTTATTTCTCATTGTAATCTCATCTCATATTCATATACATTATTTAATATATTATCCTTTATGGATTATAACCTGTTGTCTTACCTACATTGGGTATTTACCTGGTGAACTGGCTTGGTTCACCACAGTGGTATCAGAGCTTCGTCTCTATCCAAATTTTGGCCACAAATAGAGTTTCTCTAAAATAAGGTCTTTGACCTCATATTTTCCATTGGCCATTTATAAATCAAATATTCTACACATTTCAGCAAAAGTGAAAAAGTCATTCTACACAAAATAA
>ML821792.1:63316-83241 GCA_009831015.1 Picea engelmannii | reverse complement strand
ACATTACTATAATTCAAGATCTCAATGACTCATCTCATGTAATTTATTCTCATGGTGTTAAATATTTTTCAAGGCTGTAAAATTTTCATAGCTCTGAACCCTCATCACCTACCAACATCTTTCATTTCTCATGCTCGTGACTTGAAAAAACTTTCACATGAGTGGACCTATGCTCATTTGAAGTATTTCTACTTTCAACATCTTTCAAAGTACCATATGGTGAATAATATCCCTCTCATCTCATGTAATGATGGTGTGTGTTGTGGGTCCATACGTTGTAAACTTCACAAAGATAAATACCCATTATGGAAATCATGGTAAGCACAAGCACCATTGCAATTGGTTTATAATGACATTAGTGGTTCATTCCTAACTCGCTCTTTTTCTAGTGCATGTTATCTTCTCACATTTATGGACAATTTCACCCTATTCATTTGGGTTTACTTTATCAATAAAATAAGTGATGTTTTCATAAAAATAGTAGTGTTTAAAGCAGATGTTGAAAATTAGTATGGGCATCTAATGGAGGGGAATATGTAAAGAATAAATTCATTTACTTTTATTTCTCACATTTATGGACAATTTCACCCTATTCATTTGGGTTTACTTATCAATAAAACAAATAAAACAAGTGACGTTTTCATAAAAATAGTAGTATTTAAAGCAGATGTTGAAAATTAGTATCTAATAGAGGGAATAAGTAAAGAATAAATTCATTAACTTTTATTCTAACCATGGAATACAAATGCAATACATTGTTTCTTATATACCATAACAAAACGGTATCACTAAATAGAAAAAAAAAAAAAAAAAAAAGTCAAATTGTATGATTCAATTCAAATAATTTTGTCTCCATAATACTAGATAAACATGATGTAACTCTAGAAGAAGCATGGAATAAAATAATCCTAATGTAATTTATTTCAAAATGTTTGAATACAATGTTAGGGTGCATATTTTAGGATGAAAATCATCAAGGGGCCAAATAGTGGGACATGGGCCAACTAGTGTGCATTGTATCTTTGTTTTCTATTGTCAAAATTTAAAATCTTATAAGTTATTTATACCTAAAAAACTAGAGTAATATTTTAAAGAGATTTTTAATTAATGAACATTTATTGGCCTACGTTTTCTAAAACATTAAAGTAATATTTTAAAGAGATGTTTAATTGATGAACACTTCTTGGCCTACGTCTTTTTCTTTGCAAAATTGTTCTTTATCATCTTTTTATTCTCTCAAATTTGTATCTCTCTTTGAAATATGATCTTTTTTCTTTAGATGATGAACAAGAGTGTCTTGTTCATCCTCTGATTCAGTTTTGTGATCTTGCACCTCCAACTCCTCCTCTTCTAAAATGGATCTAGAAGACCAAGGAAGTTGTTAGGACTTTGATTATAGATGCTACAACTTACTCTTGTAGGACTTGATATTAGCTTAGTATAATTGGTTCAACTTTTATGACCTAGCACATTGACACTAAGAATCAATGTACTTGTAAAAAAGAAAATGATCAACTAGAATAGGAAGAAGCTATGGATGAAGATATACATTCCAAGGAAAATTTTAGGGGCTAAATTTCACCCTTAGGATAATTTTCCATGTTTTTTTCCCAAAAAAGATTCAGTTTTTTTCTAAAATGATTTGCTTAAATTCTATAGCATAAAGTTATTTTACTCTAAAAATCACCAAAATATTCTAGAACCTATATAAAATCCTTAAGAATTTGAATAATTTTACAAAAAGATCACCAAAGATTTTATAGTTGGCATTTTAAGAGTTGGCAAGATTCACAAAAGTTTCTACACTTCAATATAAGAATGGATCCTTAAAACTTTCCTTGATGCGGTCCTTATTGAAGAATGACTCTTGGGAACTTGTTCCCATCCTTAAAGGTCGCAAAGATGTTTATTGCAAGTGGGTCTATAGAACTAAGTTTTTATTACATGGAAGTGTGGACAATTCAAAACCCACCTTATTTCCAAAGGTTTATCTTAGGTTAATTTCATTGACTAATTAGAGACCTTTTCACTTGTCATAAATAGGGATTTAATTTTACTTATCCTTTCACTTGTTGCTTTACAAGATTGGGAGGTACACTAGATTGATGTTAGATGTGTTTTTCTACATGTAGACTTAAATGAATAAGTTTACATGGAACATCCAGCTTTGTTCATGGTAACTCCTTTGTTTTACACCTCAAAAAAAATGTTATGGTCTCAAGCAAGATCCTGGAGCTTGGTATGAGAAGATTGAGAATTCTCTTCTTGGTTCTAGCCTTTTAAGGTGTCACTTAGATCCCAATGTCTACATCAAACATCTTAATGATGAATTCCTCATCCTTGAGTTGTATGTTGAAGATCTAATCATCACTAGGAATGATAACCAACTATTCAACCATGCGAGGTCTAGTCTTATGACTGAGCTTGTGATGCCTAATTTAGGCCTTCTTCATTACTTCCTTGGTCTTCAAGTCCAACATTCAAACATAGGATATTTGTTTCAAAGACTAAGATGCACGCCCTTAATCTTCTTACAAATTTTCACATGGAAAACTACAAGTTCCCCCACCAATCCATTTCAGTCACGTGTCAAAAAATTTACCAAGTGTTCAATTCCCAAGGTTGATCCTACTTTGTATATATAATTGATAAGAAGTATTCTCTAATTGACCCATACTTACTAAGACATTTCCTTTATTCTTGGTTTAGTCTCTCATGTCATACATGATTCACATGAGAGCCACTAGATAACAACATAGTGCATGCTTTAGTACATTTAGGGCATTTATCAATTTGGCATTAAGTATATTACAACAATATCTTCTTCCTTAGTGGGGTTCATAGGCATGCCATAGACTCAGATAGGGCAAGGGACCTTGATGACAAGATGTCTACTTAAGGATCTACTTTCCACCTAGGTTTGGTTCCCATTGTAACTTGGTCCAATAAGAAGTAGCATGTTATTTCCCATTCTTCTAAAGAGGCCAAGTACATGGGAGTTGTTAATGTCAACCGAGAATACTTTTGGATTCAAAAATTTCTTGCATAATTTGGTTTTCCCAAGGATCCACATGTTAATCTTTGGTGTGCCAATCAAACTGCCATTCACATTCTCCACAATCTAGTTGAGCACCAACACTCCAAACACATTCAAGTCCTTTTGTACTACATATGACATTTCATTCAAGCTCATGTTCTTGACTTATGATTTTAACATTCAGAAGACTAGGTTATAGATAGTTATACTAAGCCACTCACCGAAGTCAAGTTCCTTCATCTCCAATCTTTACTAGGGTGAAGGAAGTTGCCATTGCAGAGGATAGCATATAATCCCTCCATCCTCCCCCTCAACTACAAGTCAATCTTATGAGGGGATATTGGTGCATAATTATTTGTGCACAAACAATGATTAATTATGCACAATAAATTAGCTTTGTAAATATAAAAATAATCTTTTTAAGCACAAGTAATAAAGATTCTAATAATCAAAATAAGCATTGGAATTATCAAGGTAAGTTTGATTTACTTTAGCTAACCTATCTTGACCTTATCATGCATTGATGGGTCCCAAGTTGGAAGCAAGCTTAACTTAGAACATCCAACTATTCTAGGCTTAACTAGTTGAGAAGTGTTTCGATGAACTACAATAAGTGAGCATTTAGCGTTGAGTTGATAGATCTATCAATTAGACCTGGATCCTCATTATAAGTTATGTTAATTGAGATGACTTTTATAATAAAATTTTACTTGTAATTGTAAATTTGTTTCTCTTGAAAGTTTTACCATTTAACTCTTATTTCTTATTGTCTTTTATAAGTTTTTTGTTTTGTTTTGATCTTATCACCATATTAAAATTCAAACAACCTTCAAGTACACACAAAAACATCCTACAATAACACACAAAATAAACATATACAACTAAAACAAAATCCATAAATAAAAAATGCACATATATAACTAAAACAAAATCCATAAATAAGAAATGCCTAGCAAGTTCATAACCCTATTTTAAAATTTCCTTAAGCCACATACCAAAAGCATGGATTGTAGAAAAATATGTGAAACACTATGTGAATATTAAATCCTCATAATATTTGGCTTAATGTTGGGATACGTGACCCTTAAGGACACCTTGTGGTATTGGAGTCATAGTCAACATATATTGAAATATTCTTAGGTCAAGCATGTTGTATATCCCTCCTTAGTATTATGCATTTTATATATTGAAATGTCCTTAGGTCAAGCATGTTGTATATCCCTCCTTAGTATTATGCCTTTTATAAGATCATTTGCAACAAAACAAGCATATTTCACACCCACAAAATCAATGAAATCATGTAGTTTTTAACTTTACATATTTAAAAAAACTTTACAGATTTAAAAAACCTTTAATGCATGATTGTAAAGTGTGTGTTGAACTTCAGAGTAAAAAATGATTAAAAAAGAGAGGAGGTTCTGATTTCCATCAACACATGCTCATTATGACTCCCACTTATATGGCATAATTGCACATGCTTTGTATAAAGATTTAGTTTTCATACACATTATAAAAATGATATCTATGCATTGTTAGGTCAAGTGTTTTCTGCATTATCATGAACTTGTGGTTATTGTTCTAATGAATACCTTTTCTTTCTTGAGTTTCGAAATGGACTTTTGCTTATCTTTGAATAAAAGTGTAGCGCTTGTCGTTTACTTTAATTGGAATGATATGCCATATATTTTTTATATTTTATATTATGTTATTATTATATGGTTGGTGTCTATTTTAGTTAGGTTAAAATTTTAGTGTTAGTAGTTAAATTGTTGCGTGGAGAGGATCTTTCGTCCCACAAACAAGGGGTTTTGTATATTAATTTGGTGTTCATTGTGACCTTAAAATTACATTATTATTATTATTTTATGTATTTTTATTTGTAATTCTTTGTCTATAAAATCAATATAGTTTCATCTTAAATTCGGATTTATCAAGTACAGAGAGATCCAATTTCTTAAAGAGTTATTTTGTCTAAATGAGGAGCTTTGCCTAATTGTTTTATCTTTTTGTCCCTTTCACAAGAATTTGGTAACATAAATTTGTATGAAATCACAATTTTTTTGTTCTTTAAATTGCATATGGATTCAACCTATTGAAAAATCCATAAAACACTCTAATTATATAAATTTAACCACTCAAATTTACATATCCAATAATTTCTCACTAGATTTTATGCAAATATCATGGAAAAATATCCTAAAAACAAACAAAAATTTAGAAAAATTAAACTACATATATTTACAAATAAAAAAGTATTATATTTTATATTAAATTAATATTTATCATTAAAATGCAACTCATTCCTTCTTGCACATGTGTCCTTCGAATATACTAATAATTATATTTGATTTGTTTACTAAAATTCTCAATGTAGATCTTATACTTTAGAGACGCTCAAAACTTGAGAAGCTTCATGGTGACCTCAACTTTGAAACCTATAGTGTTTGATACTAAAGTAGTTATGATTGTTTATTGTCATTAATGTGGGAGTATGAATGTTTTTAAATGTGGTGATAAAATTGTCATATATATGTATAGAAAAGATTGAGATATTTAAAAGTTTGTATATTAAAAATATTTCAAAATTAATATATGAAATATAAATAAATAATTAAAATTATCAAAAATTATAATTTATTATAAAAAGTTATATTAAATATATTAATGTTAAATAAATAATTAATTATTTTAATAAATACAAAATCTTTTATCAAAATAATCACACTAAATATAAAAAAATATAATATATATTGATTTATAATTTCAAATTTTTCAAAAAAACTTCATGGTGAACTCAACTTTGAAACCTATAGTGTTTGATATTAAAGTAATTATGATTGTTTATTGTCATTAATGTGGGAGTATGAATGTTTTTAAATGTGGTGATAAAATTGTCATATATACAGTTTGAGTGGGTCTAATGGTTAAGAACATGTATTTCCTCTTAAGAAGTCACAAGTTCAAATCCAGAGAGGGGTAGGGTATGAAGCGAGACTTTAAATTATTATGTAGAATGTTGAATGTTTTTTTTTATTGTAAGAGATACTACACAATCACCACACAACCATAAATAATGTTTAATGATTTTTTACCCTCAGCTACTTAACATGAGACCATGATGCCATTCAACATATGATAATCCATGAAGATCATGTCCTTGCTTTGCTAGATATTCACATATCTTCAATACATTTACATTTACATTGTTGTCTTGCCACAAATAACACTGTTGTCAGCCTGATCAGGGAGGACCCCTTTTTAGTTGGTTGGTTCTTTCATGCTAGGAAGGGAGTACAGGAGGTGGTCACCAATAAGGAGGTAGAGGTGGTCACTGATGGTTCAAAAAATCCAATCCAATCAGTTCAATTGATCACTGCCTCTCCTGTAAGACGTCTGCTCCATCACATAACCATATTGTATTGTCCTCTGTAAAAACCCATCATATAACATCTTCCTAATCATATACACTACTTGACTACATATCCTTGGTCCTTCTAACTTACATACTAGTACACCATCCTAACCAACTAGTACTACTACTAGTACTAATAATAATAATCCATTTTTAAGGTCACAGCCAAACCAGACACCTAATTGGTGTATGAGACCCCCTTGTTTATGGGACAAGGGACCCCCTTCGCCCAACGATTTGACTGGTAAAGTCTACGGAAGTATACATACCCTACCCCCCTCTGGATTTGAACTCGTGACCTCTTAAGAGGAAACACATGTTCTTAACCATTAAACCCACTCAAGTTGTAATTACCATGGATAAACTAGTCACCAAAACAACAAAATGTATAAACTTGTCATATACCCTTACTCATATTTTCGTTGTACATCATTTCTCATACCATTAACATTGATACCTAAAGCAAAGTCCTTCCTTCACAAATGACAACTAAATTTATAATCTTTTCCATATAACTTTAAAATTAAATTTCATAAACCAAAAATTAAATGTTATTAAATATTGTCATGATGATGTAGATTTTATATTTTCCGTGTGACCCTCCACATGGTATTTGACAAAGTTCTTCGAGTCATGATAACCTTCAATAAACATGATGAAAAAGAAAAAGGTCATACTTGTCATCATGGATGATGGACAACTTGCTTTCGTTTATGACTTTAGAAGTGAAATGGTTGAAATGATAATGATATGTATGTATGGAGGAAAAGTTGAAAATAAATGTTTGTGAATAAAAAATCGAAAATAATAATTTAAAAAATATGATAAATATTGTGTTAAAGAAAATGATGAAAATAATAATTATGATAAAATAATAATAATAAATATTGTCTATATAAAAATAAATTATGTGATAAGTTAATGGTTTAATATTCATAGATATTTGGTAAGAGTGGAAATTTGTTTTTTTTAGAAATTATTAGTATGTCGATTTAGGTGGAGTAGTTTTTCTTGAATAATAGTAATGAGTTAACCAATATTTAAAAATAGTAGCTAGAGATAATTGTAGTCTCTATTAGATGACAACTAAATCATGATAAGTTTAATGATAAATATTGTCTATATAAAAAGAAACTATGTGATAGATTAATGGTTTAATATTGGTAAGTATTTGGTAAGAGTGGAGGTTTACCTTTTTATGAATTATTAGCATGCCATTTTAGTGGAGTAGTTTTTCTTGAGTGATAATTGTTCTCTCTACTAGATGACAACTAAGTCATGATAAGTTTTGCTACCTTAATAATGGTAATGTAAAAAGAGTAATGATAAATATTGTCTATATAAAAAGAAACTATGTAATAGGTATTTGGTAAGAGTGGAAGTTTGCATAGTAGTTACTTTTTTTCTTTCATGAAGGGTAAATCCAACTAATTAAATTAGCATAATAATGGTGATGAGTCAACAAACATCCACGATAGTAGTAGCTACTGGTAAAAAGAGTAATGATAAGTATTTTCTATATAAAAGGAAACTATGTAATAGGTTAATGGCTTAATATTCATAGGTATTTGGTAAGAGTAGAAGTTTGCCTTTTTTGAAATTATTAACATGTCATTTTAGGTGGAGTAGTTTTTCTTGAGTAATGGTGATGAGTCAACCAAGATTCGTCTATAATATCTAGTGATAAAAAGTGTAATGATAAATATTGTCTATATAAAAGTAACCTAGGTAATAGGTTAATAGTTTAATATTCATAGGTATGTGGTAAGAGTGGAAGTTTTCCCTTTTACAAATTATTAGCATGTCATTTAAGGTGGAGTAGTAGTTTTTATTAACCCGTCCTTTTAGGCGGATTAGTAATTTTTATCAGCCCGTCCTTTTAGGTGGAGTAGTTTTTCTTGAATAATACTCAGGAGTCAACCAACATTTATAGATAGTAGCCAACCGTAAAAAGAGAGATGATAAATATTGTCTATATAAAAAGAAACTATGTAATAGGTTAATGAGTAGTTTTTCTTGAATAATGATGATGAGTCAACCAACATTTGTTGAATTAAATGACAAATGAGTCATGATAAATTCTACTACTTAAAAATCTATGCAATATTTATAAATGTGAGTGATTATAGTGTATCCTTTAGATGAAAATTTTAAGGGGGATATGAAAAGATGAATCTCATAAAAATATGGGATATCTAGTAAAAATATGAGTTTTTTTAATGAAAAGATGTATTGGGAAGGGGTTCAACAAAAAGATTTTGAGAGATATTTTTAAATATCTAATAAAATTAAAAATATTCTTTAATATCCCACAAAAATGCTACATCATAGATTAAGTAAGTAAAAACCCCATAACAATATCATTGTTATCCATTGGTAAAACTTAAACAACGTAGAAAATGCATATAGTAACAAGAATGTGAAAGCTTGTTACTGAAAACTTTGACCATACCAATGGCATGGTCAAAGAATATCCATGGCTATATGGAAACTTCGATCATATGGATGATGTTTTTAATAAATGATAAACTATATTTAAAGGTTTATGGGATATTGAAAAAACCAAAAATGTATGTTTGGGTGACTTAATAGTTGACTTTTTTTTAATTTATATTTTTGGTTAGGTAATATTGCATTTTGATAAAAAATAATTTAAATTATGATGATGTRAGTATTTTTTTTAAATGGATTAAATTATAAAAAAATAAGTTTTATTATCAAAWTTTTTATCAATTATATAAAATAAGATTTTTTAACAATAAGATTTTATTAAATTTGAAAAATAATTTTAATAAAAAATATTAAATATATGATTATGATGATGGTTAATGTTTAATGAGACCAAGATTGATTAAGATTGGTTTAGACTTTAAGAAAGACAAKATATTACTTGGACTTCTTTATAATGTTATTATGAKRAGTTTTCCAAGATCACTATAAGTTTGATGACTTAGAARGTTAGGAAGGTTGGTATTGTGACAAATATTTTGAATTTGAAATTGAGATCTAACATATTGGTCCTCCAGATCTAGAGTAGTCGGTGAGGGAGTGAGTTGTTAAGATACTCGAAACAGTGAGAATACCTTAAATCCAACCATGTTAAGGGCTGATGCCCAAAATACTCCTGGATTGTAGCATGTCAGCCACATGCCAAAAATAATATATAATATAGTGAAACAAAAAAACTTATCATCATGAATGATGAAAGAAAAACCTCATAATGTGATAAACATAAAAACTTATTTATATATAAAAATATAATTTAAAAACTCTTTAAAAAACAAATTTGGATCCATATGACTGTCACATGCAGGGGATTCTTTTCTTATATGGACAAGACTTTACGTACTCAGATAAAAACAATAACAGCCCCCGTTCCTGTACATGTGATGGTTGCGCGGCTTTTCTCAAATTGGGATTCTACCGCTCCCACCGCTCCCAATCCAATAACGACTTTTCCTTCCCTTGGTAGGAAGACTGCCCCGCCTCCCAACAGTATCCAACGTTCAACACTATTATCTGCAGTTCCAGTGGGAGATGGACGGCTGGCCCATCAGTTTCACTGTGGGGATCGTCATTTATCGCAACTGGCAGCGACGGCCGGAATATTTTGAGCCGTAAACTCCGCTCATACCAATTAGTATTCGTATCTCGTGCCCACTCTGGATTCATTGATTCCCATTCCGGATTCATTGATTCCCATTCCGTTGTAGATTTCAAAAAATCCAAAAATGGGGTAGCCTCGATGGCACATTTAATTACGCCAGGCAAACCTAATTCAAGCGTTAGGTGTTAATAAATTTAATTGCTTTTCAATTTGATGGAAATTTTGTTGAAAATTATCAGAAATTTGTCCACTGATTAAAATAATTGTTCAATTTGATGGAAATTTTGTTGAAAATGATCAGAATTTTGTCCACTGATTAAAATACTTGTCCAGAGATGAACTTAATTCTGATGAGACCGGTTTAGTTTTTCAGTTTGGTAAAGTAAGATTGAACTTATCCACGAAAAGTGCTCGAATTGATCCATCCCTACTTTTCCTCACAAATTCCGCAATATTTAGACAAAATTATCAAAAGACCTCTACAATATCAAAATTTATGAAATTGTAAATTTTCGTTATCAGAAAATCTGATTTTATGATCTGCATCTCCTGATTGAAGAGCTTTTTAGATCGAATCCTTATTTGGTTGACTATTACGAGCACCCAAATCGTTATATTCCAATTTCCAACTTTTTTCCAGTCCCTTGGCGTGATATGGAGAGCTTGGGGCGCAGCATTTCCGTTTTAGTGTTTATGCGATGCATATAATTCAGCCCGTCTGATCGATAGCAGGGAAAAACGATGGGTATCAGGTGTTGTGACAGTAGAAACTGCCATAGTCGTAGACTGAGGAGCCTGATGAAATCGTGTTGGACGCCCCCTCAATCTGAACAACGAAGCCCAAACCAGGTAGAAAATGGCGAAGAGATCACCGAGGGAGTACAGCGCGAGAAATCGTATATAAATTTATTGCCAGACGACCTGTTTGTCGAGTGCTTAGCCAGGCTTCCACGCTCATCGTTGCAGGCCTCCATGGTTGTGTGCCATAGATGGTACAGCGTTATCAAATCGAAGGAATACTACGATCTTCGCAAGAAGAACGGGAGATTGGAGAATCTGTTGCATGTGTTTAGCAGCGCAGGAAATCACGGTCTTGCTTCGGCTGTTTGCAGCAAAAACAGTAAAGTATGGATGAGAGGCTTACTGTCTCCTGCAATGAATATATGTGGGGATGAATGGTTGATGGATTATATATCTTCTCAAAATTCGCTTCTGTATGCTCAGCTTGCAGTTTTGAATAACAAGATCTTCATTCTAGGTGCAGTACCTGCCACTAACTCTAACAATGGTGGTTTTCATTGTACCATAGTTTGTGATGCATGGACTAGGTCTCTGGTTCGTAAGGCGCCCATGATGTGCCCGAGGAAGAAATTTGCTTGCTGTGTTATTTCTGGCAGGATTTATGTTGCTGGAGGCTCTCTGAGGAGAGATGCTTGCAGGGAAGCCATTGTTCACGCCGAGGAATATGTTCCTGAGCTTGATTTATGGAAACCCATTGCAAATATGCCTAGAAAGAGATATGGCTGCTTGGGTGCTGCTGTGGATGGGATTTTTTATGTAATCGGAGGGCTTAAGTTTGGTAAAAAGAATGGTTTCTCATTGCAGCCTTATGCTTATGTGGGTTCTATGGATTCCTATGACCCCAAGACAAATACTTGGCTCAAGACCAAGGCCCTACCAATGGGGGGTTGTGTGATTGCTTGTGCAGTGATGGGATCATATATTTATATGCTGTCAAGTCATGCAGTTGAATTGTCTTTCTGGAGATATGATACCAGGAACGATTCATGGAGTAGGATTAAGCCTCCCCCGATTCCATCTCCTTTAAGGATGGACAATGTGCTGAAATTCTCCTGTGTTACAATGGGTACCTGCGTCTATATTTTGCAAGTTGGAGGTTGCATCGATGATTTGCTTAGGAGAAGTGGGAGGTGTGCTAGAGGCTTGAAAGAAGGGTTGGTGTTGATCTACGATACTAAGTTGCATGAATGGGCTAGAGGACCTGATTTGCCTCTTGTGAAGAACGGTGCTGTCTGTGCTGCGGTGGAGTGTTAGTTCATTCCATAAATCAGGGTTCATATTAACCATGACACCCGATGCTTTCTCTTCAATGCCAAGCTGCAGATGCTGATTTCTTCTGTATTACCAGTCTGCAACTGTAACAGGATTCTTAGACATGAGCTCTATGAAGGATGCTCATTCTCTCCTCTGGATTTCCTATGCATAATCTGAGTAAAATTCTCAATGAATCTGTAAGGAAATCTCTTCTGTGGCCTTTCGATCTGATTAGTTTTGTTTTTGTTTAGAACCAGTTCATAAGATGAGGACTTCCATCAAGCCTAAATGCTGTCATTGTATTTTCATGGAATTTGCATTAATAGGCCTCCATAGGCGTGGATCTGATGCACTTTCCATCGTTGCTTCTTCTTCCTCATAGTATTTCTGTTCTGGCAATTGCAATTTTTTTATTAGTTGATGTCTGCAGCGGATGGATTGGACATTACCTTGCATTTTCTTGTTGTTTAGTGTCCAAGCATAGATGGGATTATTTCAAAGACCAATTTGTTTGGAACATGGAATCACCATTTTTATGTCTGTTCTTTATTATCTAAGCACAGATGAGATTTTTGTTTCGAGTATGGAATCACCATTTTTGTGTCTGTTCTTTATTATCTAAGCACTGATGGGATTTTTGTTTGGAGCATGGAATCACCATTTTTGTGTCTGTTCTTTATTATCTAAAGCACAGATGGGATTTTTGTTTGGAGCATGGAATCACCATTTTTGTGTCTGTTCTTTATTATCTAAGCACTGATGGGATTTTTGTTTGGAGCATGGAATCACCATTTTTGTGTCTGTTCTTTATTATCTAATCACAGATGGGATTTTTGTTTGGAGCATGGAGTCACCATTTTTGTGTCTGTTCTTTATTATCTAAAGCACAGATGGGATTTATTTCAAAGGCCAATTTGTTTGGACAATGCAATCATAATTGTGGTTTCTGTTAAATTAAACTGATGAAGAAACGGTTTTCAAATGCTGCTCGATCCCTCTCTCATGATCTTCTACCCTAGTAAATTACATGTCACACAGCTAAACTCATTTAGGTCATAGTCTTTAATATCTGTTTTCATTTTCTCAAACTTTGTAGCTCTCAGGAAGTTATACTCAAGTTGTTTTGGTGGCTTAGTGGTTCGTAGGGGGCAGTCATGCAAACAGGTTCAAATGATTTTCTTAGCCATCAAAGAAACTTAATACATATTCTACAAACTGTGTTGATCAGTTCAAATGATTTTCTCAGGCATCAAAGGGATTTAATACATGTTCATAGTCATAAAAAATACTTGTGGCACAAACTGTGTTCATGAAAAAGAAAAACTTAACACATTTTTAACAAACTATCCTCATTTCAAGATTTTGACATTTCTCTTAGCTTTCTTAAAGTCTAATAAACTACACAAACTGTGTTCATGTAAAAGAAAAACTTAACACATTTTTAACAAATTATCCATTTTGACATTTTTCTTACCTTTCTTAAAGTCTAATAAACTACACAAACTGTGTAAATTTAACACATTTTTAACAAACTATTTTGATAAGATTTCAAGATTTTGACATTTCTCTTACCTTTCTTAAAGTCCAATAAACTATTTTTGATCTCAATGGAGGTTAACCACCATCATCATTCCTACATTTGTGAAAGTTAGATAGAATGAATTTGTTTTTCATACACATCAGCAGAGCAGATCACATAGTATATGAAGGGGCTTAGTAGCTGTTTAGCAGAGTAAAAATCCAATTAGCCCCTTGGTTTACTGAACTGCGTGCACTGCCCTTTAAGCAGAGAGCACAGAGAAAGGGTTTTGCATCAACAATTCAAACTTTTTATGGGCTATACAGCTTCTGCTTTTGTCATTTAACAGTTTTGTGTGTACAACGATTGATGCTGGTTCTTCGAGAACTGCATGTTGCAAATGCTCATTCGATTTTAAGCCTGTACAAGTAACAAAGCCCCTCATTTAATTGAAATCGACACGAATGCAAAACACTCCCTGTTCTGCATGTTCTTCCTTTATTATGAAAATCCACAGTCACCACTGTGCTACTGATTGGTGGTACTTGGAAGATGAGTTGAACAAGTTATCCATTGTTAATCTCAGAAAAATGGTTAGCTCATTCCTCCTTTGAGCAAGTTATCCATTGTTAATCTCAGAAAAATGGTTAGCTCATTCCTCCTTTCTGAAGCAAACAAGGATGTGCTACATTTCATTTCGGAGCTGCTTGGGCAGTCATGCAAACACCTGGAAGCGTGGCTCCCTTCACAGGACAGATTGGAGCAGGATGTCTTAAAAAATACTGCTCTCATTAAACTAAAATTGCATGCGACCAGCAGTTCACGTAAGGTGTTAACTATAGACCAGCCAGACTTAAGGGCTTTTACCGATGTGACCAAGGCGTTCTCTGAAAAGAGGCTAAACATTACTACATCTACCTCGTTATCCTACGTGGAAATGTGGACATTTAATTATTTCAAGTGGTATGTTGTATCGAGAGTAGTATCTACAACTTAGATAAATGTGTCATGTATACCATGCTAATAAATTAAATCCAAACATATATAAAGATAAAAAATATTTAATTATAAAATAAATTAATATAAATTTAAATTATTCAATTCAAATAAATTTATATTAATAATTATTATCTAATTTTATTTATTTATTAAAGTTTATTTACCTTTTAAATTACCTATTTAAAAATAATACATAGACTTATTTTTAACATGGGGTGTCACAATTTTATGCATTCTAATCCACCAAGAAATAAAAAAAAAAGGAGAAGCAAATGTCATTAAATTTTGTGCAAAGACCACACATTAATACAATCTTCAATGACAAATAACACAATTTTGTGCATTTTAATCGACTAGAAAATAGAAACAAAACAAAACAAACAAATGCCAATAAATATTGTGCAGAAACAAAACATTAATAAATTTTTTAATGACAAATAACAAGACAAAATAAAATAAGCCATACCAAGTCACTAAAAAACTCAATGAAATATGACAAAGATGAAATAGAATAAGTCCTATAAAGACGTAGGGTGACATATAATAAGTCAAGCTAGAATAAGCCATACCAAATTAATATAGGAATCCTCAATGAAAAATGAACGAAATATGACAAAGATGAAATAGAATAAGTCATATAAAGGCGTAGGGTGACATATAATAAGTCAAGCTAGAATAAGCCATACCAAATTAATATAGGAATCTTCAATGAAAAAGGAATCTTCAATGAAAAATGACAAGGAAGTCCTATAACAGTTATTGATTTCATTTAACAATTTGTTAAAGAACTCAATGAAATATGACAAAGATGACATGGAATAAGTCCTATAAAGGCTTAGGGTGACATATAATAAGACAAGCTAGAATAAGCCATACCAAATCAATATAGGAATCTCAATGAAAAATGACAAGAAAATTATTGATTTCATTTAACAATTTGTTAAAGATAATCAATGGAATTCCTATATAACAATTTAACAAATCCATTTTTAATTCAAACATAAATTAACTATAAAAACAACTTAAAATATTAACTAATCTACTTTTAATTAAAATATAAATTAACTATATACTGCAATGAGCTTTAATTTGTGAATTCTTTTCTTTGATAAGTTAGCTTATTTTTACTACACAAAACTACTTGGTGAAATATGAGCTTGGAAGTAAACATGTAATGTAAATAGGTTAAAATAGTTATTTAGTCATTCTCATATAATATGTAACCTCGGTTTGATAACCTGTTCAATTTTTTAAGATGGTAGGGACTAGATGAAACATGAGCTCGGAAGTAAACATGTAATGTAAAGAGTTTAAAATAGTTATCTAATCTTTCTCATATGATATGTAACCTCGGTTGGATAACTTATTCGATTTTTTAAGATAGTAGGGAGACAACTAACTTCTCTTATACGTGGCATCATATTTTGAAATTAAACACAAAAACAAGATCTATCCTTCAATAAATACCACCTTATGGACCTATTACCTAAATGAAGGGTCTTGAATGAGAATGGTGTTGACCCCTGCTTCTACTTTGCAACGTTAGTGATCAAATAGTCACCGCATACTCGCAAGCTCTCCTTTTATGTGTTTTTTGGTTTGTGCACATTTCACAAGTTTGATTCTAGGAAGTTCTAATAATATAATCTTAAGAAGTTTCATTTGACTCTATTAAGTGTTCTATATCCACTACCTATCAAAAGGCCCAAATCATCCTTGGCAAGTTAGGCTACTTCCTCTATACATAACCACTTAGTGAAATATCAGCTTGGAAGTAACCATGTCATTTAAAGAGGTTAAAAAGTTATCTAGTCCTTCTCATATGATAAGTAACATGGGTTGGATAACCTAGCTATTGAATTTTTAAAGATGTTATTGACGTAACTAACTTCTTTTATATCTGGCATAATAATTGAAATTCAACAAAGGGACAAGGTCCATCCTTCAACAAATGTCACCTTATGGCCCTATTACCAATGGTCTTGAATGATGATGAAATTGATCCGTAATTTTACACTATTAGCAATCAAATAGTTACTATGTACTTTGAAGCTCTCCTTTTATGTCTTTTTGGTTTATGCACATTTCACAAGTTTGATTCTAGGAAGTTCTAATAATATAGTGTTGGGAAGTTTCCTTTGACTCTATTAAATGTCCAATATCCACAACCTATCCAAATATGATATAAAATATCAACTCTAATTCAATGCCACACTAGTATGTGAAAATCCATGACCCAAGGGAGAGAAACTCTTAATAGAGTGACCTTCCATAATAATATTGGATGGGAGAAAGGAATGCAATAACTTGTATACCCATTCTTAGGTAGATTGAGCATATTTACAATACTAAAAAATGCATCTCATATTTTCTTTCTTACCACACATTGGGGATTTGGGCTACAATATACCCAAGTATTTCAAGCGTTTCTCAATGGATGATCATCTATGAATTAGGGACCAAGTAAATAAATTCTTTATGGGCTCTAGATACATCTTTTAGATGGATTTCTAATCAATAAACCTTGGGGTTCTCCTTGCAGTTGATCCTCTAGACATTGTTGAGCTTAGCTCCAAGGCCAAGTTTCTTAAAATCATTTATATCCATCAATCGACTTATATTTAATAAAAAAATTCTTTCGATTTCATATTTAGTGTTTCCACCACACTTGTGGCCTAGGTAAGCCAATCTTTAGAAAGAGCTTGTCTAGGATCAATATTTGACATTCTCTAGAATAATTCAATTTGTGGTGTTAATATTGAGTCCTACTTTTCCTAAGTTTTAAACCTTCAAAGTGAAATAATGCATACATATTCTTAAGAAAAATAGAAAGAAAAAAAATCACACACACACACACACACACACACACACACACACACAATACATAGATATTTTCCCTCGAAACCCTTAACCAGGAAAATTGGAAAACCTTATAGTCGCACCTCTATCTTTTTAGTTACATTAAATTCAATGTTCAAAATACAATATATAGGTATTCCATGGCATCCAAAACCCTAATATGTTAATCCAAATTATATTACAACCCTAATCCCTTAATTAGAATTAGATTACAATGGACCGAAAAACCATTGGTTGCAAACCACAAAATAGGCCAAAAAAAGCCCAATTTTTTCGGTTAGGAGATCCCACCCCTAAACCCCGTACAAGGGGGGCCTCATTGGCCCCCCCCTGTGACCCCATTGGTGCACCCAACACATATGAAAAAAAGGTGGAGATATCCATGCAAAGAATATAACACATTTCCAACATTCTCCCACTTGTTTTTTTCTTTACAAACAAAGGGTCCAAATTTTACAAGATCAATAATTCAAGGTAGTAATGCCCATCGCAACTATAAACCAAAAGAAATTCTCAGTACTAATAGACTTTTTCAATGAGTCTACAACATTCTTCAAAGTTTCAACCTTCACTAGAAACACCTTCTTGTATTCAACCATGTCTTTCACAAAGTGGTACTGAACATCAATATATTTCATTTTAGAATGATAAGTAGGGTTCTTTTCTAGAAATATTTCTCTCTGACTGTCAAAATGTAACCTTACCACTTGTGGTACAAACCTAACACCTAAAAAAAATCTTTGTAACCATACAACTTCCTTACTTTCATAGGTAGCTACCATGTACTTAGCTTCTGTAGTTGAGAGTGCAACTACAACTTGTCTCTTACTCATCCAACTGATTTCTCCTCCAAATAGGTTAAACACATAACCAATTCATTTTCAATATAAAAGAATGAAAATGCAAGGACTGAACAACAACTTGATACACAGATTCTACTATATGTGAATAGAGACAAAACAAGTAGGATATCAAGAAGCAAACATCCATCCCAAGATGCAAGGACAATCAATGAAAAGGATGATGATAAAGGCACAGCCTAAAAATTCAACCAAAGAACGATTTCCTATCATTCTACAGGCACTTAACTGTCATAACAGAGACCCAAGAAGACTCAACAACCATCACAACTTACCCAACAAACATCAAACTTAGCAACCAAACATAAAAGGCTGATGTACGCAACTGTTCAGGAGAAAACCATGTATATACACCTCTTGTAGGAGGACAACACGCATATGTATGCGACTGTCAGGAAAAAACCCGTGTGCATGTGTTAAAAAACTTTCAGGCTAAGGATAAGGCCAAGATACTCAGACTCAAAATGAACAAAGGCTATCAAGAAATCAGACGACAAGAAACTCAATATAAACAAGAGCAATCAAAGGAGAAAAACACTCCAAACCTCGAAAAGAAGATTCTATCCCCAACATGGTTGCCAATTATGTTACAAGGAAAATCTCTCTATGGCTAGGGGTAAACCACAACACACAGAAATGACTGCAGAAATCAACTCGAATCTTAGATATTCTATATAAGAAAATATGCTAACGAGACAAGATAAAGATCCTACCTCGTCTAGACGTTCGATGAATTCCACCGTTGAGCACTTGACTCAAAGTAATAAACCTGCAACTTGTCCTCAATAACCAAGAAATGCAAGCATATAGTGATAATATATAAAGTTAGCACACTCAATATCATAATCCATCAACATTCATAAAAAATACGCCCATGGAATAACAATTCAAATATTTGCAAGATATCCCCGTATGGGGTGGCATGTGGCGAAAGCGTGCCATATGGCTTATAATTAAGCCGGGGCTTAAATGCTGGAGGCTGTCCATTTAACACCCGCACTACGGATGCAGGATAGCCATCACAGCTCTGCGATGGGAGGACTCCTCGAGCGAGTGAGCATTTACGAACTTGGCGAGTGTATTGTTAAAGGCGGTCATGGGGATATGCGGTCGGATTATTGGTTTTTTCTTGCTCTGTCCTCGGCTCTGCTCTGCGTTTGGAGATGCTGGTGGAGTTACGTGCTCCTTGCGCACTGGTACACCATCCCTCCGTGGAGAATTGCCGCCGGTGCCTGCGTTCTCAATTGGCTTTCGCCTGTGTGTATCTTCGGGAGAGCACTCTGCAATATGCCGAGGAAACGTGGTATGCCACACCGTGGCTCGGCTTGGTACGCCCGTAAGGAGCAGCGACAACGTAGAGAGCAGCTCGAACGTGCTCTGGTCATGGCTACTTCTATGATGAAGCAGAAGGCTCGAGCCGAGGAGAAGGCTTTTCTCTCCACCATAGCCGAGAAGGATTCTGGCCGTAGCAGTCTGGACACCGTCAAATTGGAGGATAGCACCGAGCAATTGTACCCGGGTTGCATTGTAGAGGAGGACCTGACGTTGGAGGACCTGACGACAGTGGAGGCGCCGAG